>VZDJ01000034.1:3325204-3386740 GCA_008694505.1 Cyanoderma ruficeps
TGGATGTGAGGATGGATGTGTGGATGGATGGGTGGATGGGTATCTAGAGGGATGGACAGGGATAGTTAGGGATAGATGCCTGACAGAGCATTGGGGTGACCTGCTCGCTGCCCATCGAGCATCAGCACAGCTCTGGCACCAATGCGTGCCGAGAACAGCGGGAATCAGCACGGACTGAGTGATCCCTCCACAGCCTCTCCCCTCTCTTGCCTTTCCCTCAGGCCACATCCCGTTACCAGAGCACTTCTTGTGGTGCACCCCAGGCTGCCCCGGCCCCGCCGGGCTCGGCTTTGGTTACAGTGGGGGCGAGGGGAAAGGCGAGGCCTCGCTCAGCGAGGGGCACGGCCCCAATTAGCAGCGCTGTGCCCGGCTCCTGCCCGCTGTGAAAGGCCGGGGAAGGGAGGGAAAGCGAGCGGAAAGCGAGGGAAAAGGGGATGGGGGGAGGGGAGGCAAGCTGTCGGCGAGGGAAACGCCGGCTTTCTGGAGGGAAAGGGCGGCTTTCTGGAGGGAAACAGCGGCTTTCTGGAGGGAAACAGCGGCTCTCCGCAGGGAGATGCAGCCGACAGCCGGGGCAGCCTCAGGGACGCTCCACAACGCACAAGCGGCCGGGATGTGCCGCACGCCCCCGATGCTTTTCCAAGACACTGTCTCGGGTAGAAGCAAAGGCTTCTCACAGGAAGGGCTGCAGCACCGACCCGGGGCTGCGGTGGGAGCAGAGCTGCGAGCACGGCGTGCCCCTCCAGCAGCGCTGCCTCCGCAGCAGCTCCCAAATGCTTTTTACTTCACGCCGCTTGTCCCAGAGCAAACGACACTCTGCCGCTGTCCTGGTACTGCCCCGGAGCTCCGAGCCCCCACTGCTGCCCGCACTGATGTTATCTAACAATAAACAGCCACGGGTTTACTGACCCTTGTGCCATTGATTACAGGTGACCAGACCCTGTGCCACTGCTCCACCAACAAGGTTTGGTTTATGAACCAGCAAACACCCCAGTGCCTCCCCCAGAGCCCCCAGCCTTCCCCTCCGGGGAAATCAAGTCAGGGCCTGGTTCAGGTCCCCGCCCCTGCTGTCTGAGCACACTCACCATCACCGAGTCGGGGATGCCTCTCATCTGGAACACGTCCATTGTGACCTCTGTGCTGTTGGAGACCTCGTTGCTGCCGGTGGGGTTGGCTGGAGGGAGGTCGAAGTAGGTGCTGTCTGGCTCCCTGAGGACAAGGCGAGGGCACAGTCACCTCCCCAGCTCTGCAACGCAGCCTGTGCCACCACCACACCCCCAGCAACTCGCAGTCCCCTCAAACCTTGTCCCTTTCCCAAACCTTGTCCCTTTCCCAACTTCTTCCTCCATCCTCTGCTTTTATTTCCACATGGCAGAGCAGGCTTTACCTGGCAGGTAAAGCAAGCAGAGACGTAGGGGATTTTGCATCCACCCAGCTACTCCAGCGTGTCTGTCACCTTGGGGTGTCTTTACATGAGAGGACCAAGGAAGGAAGGAGATTAAACGAAGCACAGTCCCTCTCCCTTGATTAGAGCGTGAGGCCCAAAGGCCAGAACACTTGCAAACATTTTGGTGGGGCTGGAAGATGTTTAATTTTGGAATCAAGGGTCCCAGCTTGAGGGGAGCTCAGCTCTGGCCCTGACACTGTCCCCAGGCTGCCTTGGAGCACTGCAGCCGTGGTGGAGCTACCCATGGACAGACAGTGCCATGTTGTTTGGCAAATGGAATATGCTTGAGCAGAGAGGCTGAAACCAGGGAGCAAAATCTGCCAGGTGGCAAAGGTGTCTGTGGAAAGCAGAGGATGCAAAAGGAAATCTGTCTTTGGCAAAGAGCCACCGGTGTCCCCAAACACCCCCCCTGGGATCCCACCCCACTTACAGCGTGCTCCAGAGGTGCTCAAACGTGGTGCCTTCATCAGCTGGGGATGACTGGGACATCTTCACAGTGGGGGAGTCTGACAGAGGATAAATCACTCTGGGGGCAAAGGGAAACAGCAGGGTTAGCACTGCCAGTGTGCCATGCTGTGCTGTGCCGTGCTGTGCCATGCTGTGCCATCTCATTCCAGCAGAGCAGCTGTCCAAGGGAAGGAATCCCTCCATCCCAACTCACTCCCAGCACCACAGCAGCAACCAGAGAGCCCCAGAGCCCACAGTAGGGGACACACAAGTCAGGGACCCCTTGTGAGGGACACTGAGGACCAGAGACCCTCAGAGCCATTGTGGGGACACAGAGGTCCAGGGAACCCCAGCGCTCATTTCGAGGGACACACAGGACCAGAAATCCCCAGAGCCCACCCTGAGGGACCACAGGACTGGACACCCCCACGGCCCATCGTGGGGGCAGTGCCCACACCCCCAGCAGTGCAGGCCAGTGCAGCAGGCAGGGATGACCCAAACTCAGAGGAATTAACCCATTTTTCAGCCAAAGTCTCCTGGATGCTGCTGCACAGTCATAACCAGACCCGTGCTCGGTCCAGTCTGTTCCCCTCACCCCTGCACAAGGATCCTTGGCCTCTCTCAGGCACGGGAGGAAAGCCCAGCCCAGCTCTCCATGTGTGCCCAGAGCCTCTCAGACCCAGCATCCGGAGCTGGAGGTTTCACAGAGCCATCTTGAGCCTCGTGCTGCCTTCCAACATGGGCAACCATCTTCCTTCTCCCTCACCCTGTCCCTGCCAGCAGCAGGACCTCTTCCCTGGCCTGGCTGCCCCGGATACACCCCCAGGCACATCTGCCTGCCCCTTTTACCCACGCTGGTGTTAGCATCCCATCTCAGCTGCGATATCTCATAGTGAAAACACGATACTTCCTGCTTTTTGGGCGCCAGCTGCCAAGTCCAGGGCAGCTGGTCTCTGAGTGAGGGATGCTCAGGGCCGCCCGGGCCCCTCTGACTCAGCTGGGGACCGTGTGGCTGCAGGGGAGGGAGTTAAAATGAAAGCAGGGGAAGCTTTCCCCGCCTGTAGATCCCGTGAGCAGCTTTCTACAAAACACAGAATCCGCAGCCAGCCTGCCTGGAGGAATTCCCACGGCACAGGAGGGCACAGGAGGGCTCGTTCCTCACTGGTGCCATGTCAGGGACAGCTAACAGGCAGAGTCTGATGTCCTCCCGTCCCTCCTCATCCCACGTGTGACATGCAGAGAAATGAAAGGACCTACGGGCAGCTCTGAGAGGAAGAAAAGCCTAGAAAAGATGCAGGTGACAGAATAGGACTGCTGGCAGCCTTACCCTTCTTCCATGCTGCTTTTCCTGGCCCGGAGCAGCTTCAGGAAGTAGCCAGGCCTTTTCCTCCAGAGGAGAAAGCACCTCCGCACCGCCCCGGCTGTGTGGTCATCAAGGGTGACACCAGCTCTAACCACGTGGCTGCTCTCGTTTTCAAAATGAAAGAAATCTGACTATTTTAAGGGCGTTTTGGAAGTTCCCTTTCACTCTTTCAAAGCACAGCCTGGGTGTGCAAAGCCAGGCCAGCGTCTTGTCACGTTTTTGAGCTCTGAACTAAGGGGTACAAAGGGAAGTTGGGGTGGTTGGTGCTGTTAAGGCACGTTCCTGCTGCTCTGATCCCTGCTGATCCTGGCAAAGCACCTCTGCAGCAAGAGTGACAGCCTGGCACCAGGCACCTGGGTTGGTAAGGAATTTACCAACCAATTTACCTACAGAAAGGGTTCCCCAGAATTTTTCTGGTGCTGATGTAATTCCATCTGAAAGGAGGTGCCATTTAGAGCCCTGTTTCAGGGAATGCTGGAGGCATTCACATTTGGGAAGGTGGGAAAGCGCTGTGGTGGCGAGGTCCTGCAGAAGGAAAAGTCACCCTGTGGGAAGCAGTGGGAGCTTTGTGCAACATCGAAGTTAAACTGGGAAGAGCTTTAGAGCCTAATCCTGCAGTGCTCAGGAAATATTCCTGGTGGCTTGGATGCAATTCCTGTGCCCAAAGCTGAGCAAACAGCACCTGGGGCTGAGTTCAGGACCAGCCACAGCCCAGCTCAGCTCCCTGCCCCTTCCAGCCTATTCTGCCTCTGCCCTGTGTCAGCTCTCTGCTGTCACCAGCTCCCCACACCGGAGGGAAGACCTGGGGATTCATCCTGACTTCTCCCAGCAAGGATTCTCCAGCCAGACTCCACCAGGACGATTATCACCTCCAGACACCCCAAACTACTTCTTAAAGTGGAGATCTCCTCGCCCAGGGAAAGGCTGCAGCCAGGAATTCTCCATCCCTTCTGCCTCAACACGGCAGGGAGACAGGGGGGGATGCTTGGCACGGCTGGCACAGCTCGGGGAGGGACCTCCCCTGGATTTAATGCAGGTTTCCAGGGGAAAAAGACCAAAATGTGCAAACCAGGGGGTTAGAGCTGGGATCCGGGGTTGCCGGTGGGATTTGCCGGCGTTCACCGGGAGAACTGCGCTCCGAGCCGGCTCCAGCGTTCCCTGGATTGCTGCTTCCCTCTGTTGCTAGCCAGGGCATTGCAGGGAGGCTGCACACGGGAAAAGCGCCCGGCAGCGGGGACAGAAAGCCTGCGAACAAGCGACCCCCCACCTCTGCTCCGCTGGGACCCGGCTCAGCCCACGGCGGGGCCGCCACCCCCGGGATGCGGGAGCCGGCGGGGTCGCACCGGTTCCTGTTCCTTCTGCCCATGAAGCTTCCCCCTGAACGGCCGCTGAAATGATTTCCAAAGATTAGGATGGAAAAGCTCCACGCACTCAGTTTCCCGCGGTGCTGTGGAAAACCCCAGAGACAGAGGGAGAAGGAAAAGCACGGACCGAGGTCCCTGCAGCCACCCCAAGGTGGGAGAACGACTCCCTGGAGATGCAGAGCAGATGAACCTCCCTCTATCCAACCGTGCTTCACTCACATGTTGTGACCACAGAGCCTGAATAAATTATTAGAATGATTATAAACTCAATTTTTTCATCACAATGAGGACGGTGAAGGGCACTGCGGGCTCTCAGCCTTGCTGGGAGCACTGCCTGCCCACTGAATTTCCGCCCTCTCTGGAAGGAGCATCTTTGATCTCACTGTCAACTTCAGGGCTCAGGTTTGGCACCAGAAGTGCTCAGTGTCTGTTATCACTTGGTGATTCACTTCTATCCCTCCACTCCAACAGCCCTGAACCAAACAGAACAGCGTTTTGCAGCCACATGAAAAGGACATAAATGCACAAACCCGATGTAACAGGGCTGTGACTAATTTCTAAAGACTCACTGGGAGCAGGACTTCTGAGAGACATTTCCACCTCTCACACGGAGCTGCTCCATGGCTTGGGAACTGGCCCTGGACCTTCTCTCCTCTGCACAACAAGACCCATCACGCTCATCCAGCCCTCAGCAGACAATTTAATGTCTGCAAAAATGCTGCCAGTCCCACGGTGCCAACGCTGCCCTGTGCCATCATCCCTTTGTCCCGGACTGTTAAACTCACACCTGCAAAATGAGCTGTGTAAAAGCAATGGAGAGCGAGCGAGCCTTCCTGCAGCACACTTAGAATCTCAGGACCCTTCTGTGGGGTCCAGCAGCTTTTCGACAGTTTTGTTTCCAAGGAAGAGGCAGGCTGGACAGAAATCCTCTCTGGCTGCAGTGACTGACAGCGGCTGGTGATGGGGCAGGAGGCTGAGGCCGCCGCTCCCCGTCCCTCCTTGGCAGCTCAGACTCAGCCCCGCACAGGGACCCGGAGCAGCCACCCAGCCCCTGCATCCCACCGGGATCCAATCCCTCCGTTGTTTCTCCCATCCAAGGCTCCTCCAAAAGTGCTTTCACTCCGGAGTTAAGGCACTGGGGAGCAAACTTTCCAAGACACTTTAATATCGTGTCACAAGCCCACGAAGCAAAGCGGCCGCAAATCATCTTCCAGCCGCGTTATCGGGAGAGGGTCGTGCCGAGAAACTCACACCCAGAGCAAGGGGGTTCCTTTTGTAGGTTTTTTTTTTTTCCTCCTACCTGAGTTTAGAGTTCCCCCGGAGGTCTCCCGCAGACAGGAGTGGCCTGGGATTGAGGATCTACGTTATTTACTGCACTACACCGGAGTAGCGTCCCGGTCGCCAAGGCAATGACAAAGCAGCTTTCACCCTGCTGAAAGCTGGGTGAAAAGCGAGGCAAAAGCTCCTGCGCTCCTTCCTGGAATAGGAGGCAGTTGCAAGGGGGTGGGGAGTGCTCAGCCAAGCGTGCCAGGGAATTAAAGCTGGTCACCAGCGCCAGAGTGACGCCGGGGCAAGTTGGTTGTGGGGGCTGTGACAGCAGCGGCCACCCGGCAGCACCGCTGGGCTGTCATCAGTCCCAGAGTCAAGGAATGGTTTATTTCAGAGGGACACTTTTCACTGTCCCAGGTTGTTCCAAACCCCGTCCAACCTGGCCTTGGACACTTCCAGGGATGGGGAATCCAGCAAAGGACACTTGGCGTAGATCAAGGAGGTTCTTCCCCTCATCAGATGGGTGGACTGAGCAGGTTTTGTGTTTGTATTTAGCCAAGTGACCAGATCATCTCTCCTTGGGCGGCCGGGACAGGCTGGGGGATTGGGAAAGGGATTCCCCGCACTGCTATCCCCGTGGAACAGCACACGGAGAGGGGCAGTGAGTGAAGACTGAACATTTCTGATCAAACACCGTCACCCCCAAGACTAATTAGGGACTCACAGACACCCTGTCACACTGACACCCCCCTCACAAACTCCCGTGTCGCTGGTCACTGGCCCTCGGTCACCCAGGCAGGCAGCGAGCACTGCTCGTCCTTGGGCATCCACTGCTTGTGTTGAGGTCCCCTGTCCCCACTGGGGGACAAACAGACACCCCCTGCCCGCAGGCACCCCCACATCACACGTGGGGCAGATGGTGACGGCAGAGCAGCTGTGACTTCTGTCCCTCTGTTGCGGGGGCAGAAAAGCGATGCATTCACCCCCCAAAAACCACATCGGTGTGGCTGGAACCAGTTTTTGGAACCCAAATGATCAGTAATGAAATCGAGGCTCGAATCCTTAAAACCTCTGATCGTGCGGCTTATCTTTAAGTGACGGTGATTGTGCCACCCAAAGGGAGCGGGGCCCCAGCCGGGCTGTGCTGTCACTTTGCCGCCACCCAAAAATTCCGGGGGTACAGACGGTGGGGACAGAGGGAGGAAGTTGTGCATCCCGCTGGCTGTTCAGCGGGGAAGGGATGCAGAGGAGTCTCAGCCCGCGGGACCAGAGAGTTTTGGAGACACTGACCGTGTTTAGGGAACACAGACATCCCTGTCACCCTCCTCGTTCCCCCTTGGCTCTTCTGCTCCCTGGCAGCCGGCTGCACCGGGAGGGGGCTGTTTCCCAAAGGAATATGCGGGATTATCTGGGATCTGCCCCTCCCCTGGTGTGCCTACATTTATTTATTTATTTGTTTATTTATTTATTGATTGATTCCAGTCAGTTCGCATCCTTTTTGCTGAGGTATCTCTATTGCAATTGTTAGTTCCTCTGTCCAGTCTGGGGAATCAGACGGGACATCCCACCTGTGCTCCCGTTGCTGTCGGTAATTAGCCGGCAGTAGTGATTAGCCCGACGGGCTGATTAATTAGCCAGAAGGGATGATTAATTAGCCAGGGCTGGTCGGGCGCGGGATGCTGCCCGTGGAAAGGCGCCAGAGAAGGGAGGGTTCCCTGAGGGTAGGGAGAGGAGGGGGAACGTGCCCCTCAGCTCATTAACCGCGTCATTACCTGGCTCATTAGCGGCTCATTTGCATACCAATGCGGCTCACGCGGCGCCTTCCCGCGCGCTTCCCGCCGCCGGGCGCCCCCTGCCGGGCCGGCGCGGGGACCACAACTCCCGGCGATCCCCGGGGCGGCCTCTCCCGCGCGGCCCCGCCCCTTCCGGCGGGCCCCGGCGGAGAGGAGCGGGGCGGGCGGAGCGCGGCGGGTTCGAATCCCGGCGGCGCCGCGCCCGCCATGAACTTCTCGGAGCTCTTCAAGCTCTCGGGGCTCCTGGGCCGCTTCTCCCCCGACGGAAAATGCCTGGTGAGTGCCGGCCGCGGTCAGCGGGGCCGCGCGGCCCGGGCCGGGGCGGTTGGCAGGGCCCCCGAGCGGCCGCGGCGCGGGGCCCCTCGGGCCGGGCCGGGCTGAGGGCGGACACGGAGCGGGCAGCGATGGAGCCCCGGAGCCTCCGGGCCTGAACTCACAGGCTGCTGCCGAGGCAATAATAGTCAATACCGGGGACCTGAGTTAGGTTAAATTAACCTCAGTCAGTCAGATGAAATTAGTACTTTCAATTAAGTAGTACCTGAAGGGATCCTACAGGAAGGATGGAGGGGGGCGTTTTACAACGGTTTGGAGAGGCAGGACAAGGGAGAACAGCCTCAAACTGCCAAAGAGTAGGGTTAGATGGGATATTGGGAAGGAATTCTTCTTTGCGAGGGTCCTGAGGCCCTGGTAGAGGGTGCCCTGAGAAGCTGTGGCTGCCCCATCCCTGGAAGAGTCCAAGGCCAGGCTGGATGGGGCTGGAAGCACCCTGGGATGGTGAAAGGTGTCCCTGCCCATGGCAGGGGATGGGACTGGATGAACTTTTAAGGTCCCTCCCAACCCAAACCATTCTGGGATTCTATGAAATAAAATCATAGAATAAGACACAAAGTCATTTTTAAAAAACTGGAGTTACTTTCTCAGCAGTGATGGAATCAACAAGAATTCTATTTATTACTATAAATGACAGTAATAATTTAATTACTATTAATAACTGATTAATTGCTACTTAATAATTAATTAGGAATTAAATAACCCCTTTGCCCCTGGGTTAGTTCTCACTGTAGTTTGCAGTGGAGCTCAGTGTATATAGAGTAGAATTACAGAATCCTGGACTAGTTTGGAGTGCAAGAAACTTTAAAGCTCATATAGTTCAAAGCCCCTGCCATGGGTGGGGACACCTTCCACTATCCCAGTTTGCTCCAAGCCCCATCCAACCTGGCCTTGGACACTTCCAGGGATGGGGCAGCCCCAGCATCCCTGGGCAATTTGTGCCAGTGGCTCACCACCCACAGGGAGGATTTTTTTTTTGTAAAACGCAGCATTGACCCTCTCTGAACTAAACCTGGGGTCACAGCGAGCCTGGCAGGGACGGCCCCAGTGCTCCATCCAGGATCCTGCCCCAGCCTAGCTCTGTCCCTGTCCCCCCAGGCCTCGTGCATTCAGCACCGTTTGGTGGTTCGGGACGCGAGCTCCCTGCAGATCCTCCAGCTCTACACCTGCCTGGATCAGATCCAGTACATTGAGTGGTCCTCGGACTCCCTGTTCATCCTGTGTGCCATGTACAAGCGGGGCATTGTCCAGGTGAGGGTGAAAGCAGGACAGGGTGTGTTTCCTGCTGGGATTTGGGTGTGATGTGAGTGAGAGCTTAACAGCCAGCACTAGTCTGAGGCTTTGCTGAAGCACCATCTTATGTTATTGATAACACAGTTTGAGGATAACACAGCATGCCAGGATTTTGAAAACCGCAACAAACGTTTTAGTTTGAAAAGGAATATTTAGCGTAAAAATATCTAGCAAAACAGATCAGAAATGGAGATTATCTTGCCAGTTTCTTACTGTAGTAGGAAATAAATAACACGCAAGTTTCTTAAATGGACTAAACCTGTTTAAATGTTGGCTGTTCAGAATATTTGTCACAGAAAAAAACCCCAAAAAACAACCCCACATCATTTGCCATTCCCACGATCACCCAGGGGTGTGGGACTCACTTTTGCAGCGGGATCCAGCGCCAGTCCCTCATGGCTGCGGGTGCTTGGGTGTTCCCGAGCTCCCTGAGGTGGGATGCAGGAGCCTGTTGCCAGCTGCAGGGAATCCTCCTGAGCAGAGCTTTGGCTGAGCTGATGTTCCTGCTCTGTCTGGTTGCTCCCTGCCCCAGGTCTGGTCCCTGGAGCAGCCGGACTGGCACTGTAAGATCGACGAGGGCTCGGCGGGATTGGTGGCCTCATGCTGGAGTCCGGACGGGCGTCACATCCTCAACACCACCGAGTTCCATGTGAGTGTTGGAGGCAGGGCTGCTGCCCTCGGTGTCAGATGTTGCTGCCTGCCCTTTGCCTCCTAAAATAACCCAAAGCCCTTAAAGCTGCAGCGGTGGTGGAGAGCAGCTCTGTACTCCTGTGTGTAACTCGGGTTAATTCCAGGTTAGGTGTTTGTTATTCCGCTAACATTTTGTCCTCTTGCTTCTGGTGGTAAGATGGAAAACGGATGCTTAAATTTGAAGGTAAATTTGTGTGGTTTAGAACATATCCTGATGTTTTTGATTTTGATGGCATTCATCTAAGCAGTCGTAGGAATCCAATATGTTGCTTGCACAGTGAGAAAAGCTCAGGATTTCCAGTTAAAAAAACCCCCAAACCATAAATGGTTCAGAGTGATTTTAAATTAAAACTTAGAAGCTTATGTTTATTGACCTATGAGATGAGATTTAGATCCAGATCCTGGAAATACTTTCCCAACTGTTTGATTTGACACACAGGAGCCAGACTGCTGGTGGAACCACTTAATAAAATTAAAATTATAACACCTTTAATGCTTATTAAGACCCATATTGGGGAATGCTACTAATGTAGAATCCAAATTGGTTTGTGGATGGTCGGTTTGTTGGAAGGCTTGTGGATTCTGACTCTTCCACCTTTTGGATTAGAGCTGATGATTCCTTACTGTTGTCCTGTTATTCAGTACAACAATGAGGGGTCAGAAAACAGCCAAGAACAGCATGTGAGACACTTGTGTTTACTCTTTCCAAACCTCTGGAAGGGTTTTAGGTGACAGGATCTTGTGCCATAACACTGGTTAGCACAGAATTCACATGCTGCAGTGCAAGATTCCCTCTTTTTTTGGGCAAATCCCAGTGTTGGTGGGATATGGCTGTGGACTCTGCTGTGTGTGTGTATACAGACCCACTCCTCCATCCCTATAGACAGGAGTGATAAGTTTAGGCCTTGGTTTTCCCAGGTGTGAATTGCCCTAAAAGCAGCAGTAAAAACTAAAAACAAGCCCAGAATTCCAGGCTGGAGGCAGCGCAGCCATCCCTGCCGGTCAGGCAGCAGCACAGGAGGCAGAACTGCAGGCTGGGGCTGTGTGAGGCTCCCAGAGAGGATCTCGTGGCACGTGTGTGTGGGGGTGGACCAGCGAGGATTTATTGCCTCCCAACAGAACTTGGTTTGACCTTAGAGGATTTCATTAAGCCTTTGCCAAGTTGGCATCTGTGTTGGGATAAGTTTCCTTTCCAGCTGTAAACAGGTTGCTAAATTAGCTGTTGTCAGACAGCTGCCGGGGCCAGGCCGTGGTTGGAGCTGTGTTTACTCCCTCCCTGCTAAACCCACAGTCTGGGGAGATGGACGTGGGCAGTGCTCAGGATATTTAATATCAGTGTGTTATCAAACCCAGTGATTGCCTGGAGGGTTTGGGGGTTCCCTGTCAGCCAGCTCAGCTTTGGTCACTTCCACACAGCACCAAGTAACCACTTGTTCCTCAGGTCAGTGTGTGAACTCCACTGAGAGCTCACAAAGAACTTATTCCCTGAGTTTTTTAAAGGTTGTGGTTGTGCTAATTTGTTTCTAGCAATCTGTACTTGCCTCAGAAAAATCATCACAGAATCCCAGAGTAGTTGAGGTTGGGAGTGCTCTTTGGAGATCATCCAGTCCAACCTCGCTGCCAAGGCAGGGTCACCTGGAGCAGGTGCCACAGGAAGGCATCCAGGGGGGTTTGGAATGTCTCCAGAGAGGGAGATTCCATACCCTCCCTGGGAAGATGTTCCAGTGCTCTGCCACCCTCCGTGGAAAGAAATTCTTCCTCATGTTGAGGTGGAACTTGCTGTGTGTTAGTGTATAGCCATTAGTCCTTGTCATATCACTGGCATCTAAGAAAAGAGTCTAGCACCATCCTCTGACACTTCATCAGCTAATTTGTAGGGTTTCTTTGTGGTCAGTGTTACTCCTCTACTCTGGGGGGCAGTTCCACATTATCAGTGACTTGTGGAAGATGTTGAACCCCATGTGACTCCTTCCAATGCCATCGTTCCACCAGAATTTACAGGCACAGGTAGAGCTCAACCAACAGCTGCAGGGGAAGGATCTGAAGGAAAGCAAATGGATCCTCTTTACGTTTCTGAAAGTGCTCAAAGCCAGGTTGGACAGGACTTGGAGCAGCCTGGTCTAGTGGAAGGTGTCACTGCCCCTGGCAGGGAGTGGGATAAGATGAGCTTTAAGGTTCCTTCCCACCCAATCCATCCTGGGATTCTGTGATTCTCTGCTTCTTCCTGACCCTCGTATTTTGGGATAAATAGCGTGAAGATGTTCTGGAGTGTTTCTCTGAAGAGCTGTGCTTACAAACTACGTGCTTTGCACTTTGTCTCATTCCATGTCAGGTCCTTAAGCCTTCAGGAGCTTCTCTGGAACTCCAGCAGCAGGGAAAAGTGTGTGTTTCTGTGTGTGTCCCAGCTAATCCTTAGTAACTGTGCGTGGCTGAAAAATGCTTCCTGGCGAGGAATGTACTCGGAATAATCGTCTGAAATCCGGTGCTGACAGACACTGCTATGTAAGGGGGCCGAGTGACCCAGTCAAGTCTGGGACAAGAGTTGACAGTCATTTGAGCTGTAGGTTGTTTAAAAGTGTGTTTTTGTCTGCTGAAAATCACCAGTCCTACACCTGCCTGGAGCTGTCAACATCGGGCTGTGGTCCTGGGCCCAGTGCTGGAGACTGTTTATCACGTTACCATCTAAATACTTTTTATTTCTCAGCTGTTTTTAGGCTATTTTAAAAATGCTTCTGCTTTTGGTTTGTTTTTCCACTGCAAAACAACAGCTGAAAACTTCTCAGACACCATTATTGTGAGGATTTGAGTTTGACAACTCCGCTGAATCGAGTCATCTATGCTGAAGTGAAAGTATCCCCCAAAAGGAGCAGTGGAGAAGAGCTTGCTGCAGACTTAACTGACCATGGGCTGTTCTCCTTCTATAAAAACAATTGTCCCTTTTCCCTGAATTCCCTGAGAAAGGCTACAAGCAGCAATGGAAATTTCCTGTAATTTTGAAACGTTTTGGTTTCTTTTCTCACCCTCTGTGTTTGGTGTTTCTGTTGCTCCTGATCCTGTCTGCAAGCTGTGACATAATCCTTCTAATCTTCTTCATCTCATTTATGTTGGCAACTTAAATGAGATTGTGGAATGTTCCAGGTGGGAATATGAAGGTTTTCCCTTTCTGTCACAATTCAGTTGTAAACACAATGTTAAGGGAAGGGGGTGTGAAATCCATACCTTAAGCACATAATGTGAGTTTCTCTGTGGGAATGTCTGAGTGGGCACAAATGGAATAACAGAAAAGGATCCTGCTTTCAGGAATCAAAATGATTTGGTTTCGAATGTTCCTAGCACTAGGCCAAGCCATCAAGTTGTGTGAGTTGGGTGAGAAGCTACAATGGAATTACAGAATGTATCTGTGTGCTTCCCTCTGAGCCTGCAGCCCTTGCAGGGGAGAGAGTGGAGTTCAACAGAGAGAGAATGACAGGATGAGAGGACACAGCCTCAAGCTCTGCCAGGGCTGGGTCAGCCTGGACATCAGGAGCACGGGGTGTGCTGTGTCCCATCTCCAGACATTCCTGTGCCCTTGAGCTCAACATCAGCAGCAAGGTGTTGCCTCCTGAGGCTTGGAGCAGCCAGTGTGGTCCAGGGTGGAAATGTGTTTGATGCCCAGCAGGCCAGGGGAGCTGTTCACGAGGCCGAGTAGCAGCACTCAGATGCCTTTGTCAGGAAAAATGATGATCCAGCTCTCAGCATTTGAAGCCTGCAGCTGCTAAGCTTGTATTAAGTGGATGGAGAATGTGTGCTGTGTGTTTTGCTTAAGGGAGGCAAGGCAGCCAGTGCATTTAGGACTGCAATTAATAGTCCCCAGCAGCATTTCAGCGCTGCAGTTGCTGCAGAAGAATGTGTGGAGGCATCGTGTTGGTATTTTTAAAGTAAATCTTGCTTGAGGAGCAGACTGACAACGCTGGCTTTGGGTGGCCGGAAATGAGCGGCCCCAGGGATAAAAGTTGATTAATGTTCATCTGGTGGATTCCTCCAGGAGCTGCTGAACTTAGAGGGGCAGAACTTCTTCTGCCTCTCTGCCCTGCCCAGGTGAGACCGTACCTGCAGAGCTGCCTCCAGCCCTGGGGGCTCAGCATAGGAAGGACCTGGAGCTCCTGGAGAAAGTCCAGAGGATGCCCCAGGATGATCAGAGGGATGGAACAGCTCTGCTGGGAGGAAAGGGTGGGAGAGTTGGGATTGTCCAGCCTGGAGAGAAGCTTTGGGGTGACCTCATTGGCCTTCCAGTGCCTGAAAGGAACTTAGAGGAGAGAGATCATTTCCAAGGGCCTGGAGTGACAGGACGAGGGGGAATGGCTTGACACTGACAGAGGGCAGGGTTAGGTGAGATACTGGGGAGAAATCCTTCCCTGTGAGGTTGGACAGGGCTTGGAGGAACTTGGTCTACTGGAAGGTGTCTGTGTCCATGGCAGGGGGTAGGAGAAGATGAACTTTAAGGTCCCTTCCAGCCCAAATCATTCTATGATTCCATGGAAAAAGATTTCTGCGTTATTTATTCACATCTCAGAAGTTTGTCTGATGTGTAAGGCAGAAGGGACTCTTTGGGATTCCATGGATCTCCGATGCAGAGCCAGTGTTTATTGGGGTTCTGAAGCTTGGTTTGAGCCCTGTAAGTCCCTTGAATTGTGCTTCCCACCAAAACTGATCATGTCAGCAAAGGAAAAACCTTCAACTCATGTTGCAACACAGAGCCTGCAGTGTTACCAGTGAGGCAGATCCATAGGCTGCTCCCTCAGGATCCTTTGTCACCACTGAATTCACAGTGCCAGATACTCCAGGGAAGGAAAAGGTGTGTCAAGGACAAACCTACAAAAAGCTGTAGGAGAACCTTCCTCCCAAGACTGCTGGGATGCTGCTGGGCTGGGTGGGATGTGGAAGGAGGAAGAAATGGGGACAAAGCTGGTGTTTTACATAATGGATCACAATGAATTTTGGTGTTCAGGAGTTCAGGGAAAGGCACTTTAGTGATGGAGGCGCTTCACTGCGGAAAGTCCTACCTGTAGCTCTTCCTTGGTGCAGCAAAATGCAGGAAAACACCAGTTAAAAACCTGACCCTGGAAACATTCCTTGCTCCAGCTCCAAATGCAAAGGTTCACGTGCCATCCTGGTGAATGCCCATGTGTCTGGGGCTGCCGTTGCTACGGGAGAAGGAGTATTTGTTTTTAATTGGGTAATGTGCAGATGGCAAAGCAGAGCCTGGAGTGCAGCTGTGACCTTGGGGAGCTGTGGGGAGGCTGGGTCTGCAGCTGCCTGCCCTCCCTGCAGCTCTCGGTGCTTGTGGAGGCACAGTTCTCCAGAAATCCCCCAAACACCAGTGTAAAGCCTTGCTTTGCATAGCAGGTTTTGGGTGTCTGAATTTTTCAGTCATTCTGTAAGGGTGCCTCCTTGTGTGTGCCTGAGGAGGGAAGAGCAAAACACAAATCAACCATCAAAGCTGAGGGTTTCTAAATGTTATAAAATACAGCTCCACATTCACACTTGGTGGCCTTTTCCCAAGGGATACAATGTTCTGAAGGGGCTGAAACTTGTCATCCATTCATAAAGCAGGAAACTCCCCATCTCTCCTCCAGATTCTGTGATGAATCTGTTTTTCCAGTTGCAAAGTGACTCTGGGCAATAGATTGGGAAGACATTTGTGCTAAAGGCAGGAAGTTCAGTGTTTGTGAAGAGGTTTTCTCTCTATCAGTGGTGTGAATTTTGTATCCCCATCCAGAGTATTCATGTAAGCTTGGGGTAAATTCCCTGCTAACTGCCAGAAATTGAGAAAGAATTCCTCACAGTTGCTTCCCAGGACATTGTGTTGTACAAAATAGCTGCAGAATTAATAAATCACAGAAGGTTCATTGATTCACTTTGTGTTGCTTAATTAGGTTGATGTTTTCTTATTAATTTTTTTTTTTTAATCTACAAAAATAACCAAAACTGCTCCCTGTCTCTGTGCCAGCTGCGAATCACGGTGTGGTCCTTGTGCACCAAGTCTGTGTCTTACATCAAGTACCCCAAAGCGTGCCAGCAAGGTAAGTGTCACACACCTTATCTGGGAATGGTCCTTTAATGTGACAGGAAGGGAAAATGACTTTAATTTTGGGAATTTAATTTCCATCTTTGGGAACAGGGTCTGGTCCTACCCCTTCTGAGCAGGCTCTGCAGGCAGGTTGTGGTGTCTGAGTGAAGGATTCCAGCCGATCCATGTGCCTGCTCTTCACATGTGCACATGTGTTGTGTTTGCCTCTGAGGGATCCTTTCAGACATGAAATTATGCTGGATGTTCTCGTGATGAAAAACATTAATCCAAAGCGACTTTTGTCATCTTCTGCATATGGAAAGGCTGGAAAGGGAAGCTCGTGTCAGGGCTGTCAGACCACATGGCTGTGGTGAGCAGTTTCCTGCCCAAGGCTTGCATCCCAGAGATGACAAAGACGATTATGTATTCCACGTAAAATCCAAGAGGATGGGGAGCAATGCCTGGGAGTTGGTGGAGACCTGATGGTTGCATAACTGATCCATTTAGCCAGGCTAAATGTAGTGGTTATTTGAAATCTGTTTGGTTTATGTAACAACTGTCAGTGGTTAGATGTGTTTTGAAGCACGCTGGAGCTCTCCATCCTGAGAAATTGTACATTCCGAGCTTAAAAACCGCTGACACAGTGAATCAGTAACACCGTGCTTTGCCTTGATTAATGTGACCTTCTGTGAAGAGATTCTGCCTCCTCTTTTATTTCTGCTTTGAACTGGGAGTAACTGTTCCTCGCTGAAGCCTCCTCAGCCCTTCTGCCTTGCTGTGTGGTTCCTATTTAAGCCAGTTTTGATGCCTCTGTCCTGTGGCAGGGGTGGCTTTCACCAAGGACGGGCGTTACGTGGCCGTGGCGGAGCGACGCGACTGCAAGGATTTCATCAGCATCTTCGTGTGCAACAACTGGCAGCTCCTCAGGGTGAGCTCTGCCTCTCCTGCCACCCTGCTGTGGTTCCCTGCACATATTGCACACTGCTCCACTAGAAACAGTGAGAGTGGCAAGTGCTTGGTGCTTGGGATGTGTGATGTAAACCGTTCACACGTGGGATGGGTCCGTGGAGGGTGGTGCTGGCCGTGGGCTGGATCTGAGCAATTAAACCTCATGAAGAACTTGTCTGTAAGTTGTGTCACCTCTAATTTGGGAATTCTGAGCCTCGCCAGAAGCTGAGAGAAAACTTGGGAAATACCACTAAATTTTTGTCGTGTTCTTGAGCTTTTCTCTAATGAACTTTGTAGTGGAAGCTGTGGCTGCCCCATCCCTGGAAATGTCCAAGGCCAGGTTGGATGGAGCTTGGAGCAACCTGAGATGGTGGAAGGTGTCCCTGCCCATAGGATGAGATGAGTTGTAAGGTCCCTTCCAGCTCAGACTATTCTGGGATTATGTGATCCTGTACTGGGCTTTAAGACAAGGAATTAGGCTTCCTGGATTTTTGACTGATTCAGTGTTATTAATTTAATTTTCTTATGAAATGCTGTTCATTTGAAGGCATAGAAGGTACAGAATCAAAGATCCACTGAATGCAACATGTATTACAGGAGGAAATATTTTTGTTGCTACTCCAGCATACAAAAAGCTCTTTTGTGTTTGTGGTAGCCCTTGAAAGGTTAAAACTGAACATTCTGTCAGCTTAGATGCAACAGGATTTGTTGACATATTTCAGGTGGTTTTGTGGTTTCTCTTTTGTGGGCAGCATTTTAACACAGAAACCCAGGATCTCTTTGGGATTGAGTGGGCTCCCAATGGGTGTGTGCTGGCAGCGTGGGACACTTGCCTAGAGGTAGGAGGAAAAGCAGATTATTTTCTTGAAGAGTTCAAGCTGGTCTCTGGCCATCATATATAAAGCAGTGACTAAAATAATTAGTGTTTAAAATGTTTCTGTTGAACATAAAAGGGTGTGAGTCCAGCTTCTGTTAAATATTACACTTGAATTGGGGATGAGTGTCCTTGCAAGTGGATGTCGCTGTTCTGTAAACCTTCAATGACAGCAAATTATTTCTAATTTATCTTGCAAAAAAATTGTAAGCATTGCAGAAGCTGCTTTTGAAATAATGAAAGAATAATGGGAGAATGTAAATCTTCTGCAGCTTTACTGACATTGCACTGCACAGTGATTTTTACACTTAATGAAAGTACTCATCCAAAAAGAGAGCAACGAAGCCTCTTAATTCATAGATGAGAGACCATCTGCACCTTTGTATTTAACTTGCTGCACGTCAAACAGGCAGAGTTTGGCAGGGATGATTTGCCTGCCTGTGGTTTTTAGCAGCATTTTGCTGGATTTTAGCTCTGTCTGTGTTTCAGTACAAGGTCCTGCTGTACTCCCTCGATGGGCGGCTGCTCTCCTCCTACCGCGCCTACGAGTGGCCCCTGGGCGTCAAATCCATCGCCTGGAGCCCCAGCAGCCAGTTCCTGGCCATTGGCAGCTTTGATGAAAAGGTGAGGAATGTTTCCTGCCTCTTTTATCGAAGCTGTTTGGAGGATTTTGCCCTAACACTCTCCCCTTGCCACGCTTCCTGAGCCAGGTGCGTATCCTGAACCACGTGACGTGGAAGAAGATCACTGAGCTTGACCATCCAGCAACTATTTCCAACAAAAAGACTGTAAGTGTGGATCCCAAAGCCATGGAGTCCTTAGCAGAGCTTGGGTGCTGCTGTTTGTATCCAAAAGATGCTGGTGAATCCATTTCATTCTGGAGACTTTGCTTTTTTCCCCACTAGGGCTTGGGAAATTGCACGGCAACCTGGGAATGTAAAAAAAAAAAGTGGGAATCCTTTCAAATTTGATGGAATATGTGTCCATGATCGTCTCTCTTGAGCAGTAATAGATTCTCAGATGCTCCTGTCACATGCCAGTGTATTTTGGTGGCTGCATTACAGATTTGGGTGTGCAGCTGATGGCAAACTGGAAAACTGAACAGGAGAGATTTGTCTCAGCTTTATACAATTCCTAACTTTAAACAGTGCTGGAACTGGATTGTGTTCAGATTTTCCATCCTGTGTGGACAGGCTCATCCAGCTCACCTGATGGGCATTTCCTGGAACATCTGTCAGCATTGATTTTTATCCTTTGTACCTGTACCTGCAAGGTCTGACAGATTCTGGGCTGTTGGCAGCAGGTGCAGAGCTGCTGTTCCCAAAATCCCAAGCTGATCTCATGCCTGGAGGTAACAAGAACAGTGCATGGTGCTGTTTGCCATTGCAGAGAGACTGAACAGACCTCCTGGAAGAGTTTGTGTGTGGATTTTAAGCCTGCAATATTCACATGACTCTGCCTCTTAACCAGAAGCAAGGCACGAGCCATTAAAGCACCTCAGCAAAGCTTCTCACGGCTGAAAAATGCCTTAACTTCCAGTTAGGTGTAAAATATGTCATGGAAAACAAATGGAAATAGCTCTGTTAATCTCCACTACACAGACAGGAATTGCAGTTGCTGTGTTTTATCCTGGTGCTTGTGTTTGGGAATACGTTGCAGGCACACTAAAATATTTTTGCAATTTTCCTTCTGCAGCGCTGCACTTTGTTGGTGATTGAATCAGATTAAAGATTTTTGGTTGCAAAAGTGAGATTCGTGTTCCCACTGCGATGGGGGTGATTTAATTTGCTGTCAGAAAGAATGAACGAGGTGCAATCCCTCAGACCTGTTTTTTGCAGTGTTTTTTCTGATCATGGTTCCAAATGGCCCATGGTTCACGGGGAATTCTGGATTCCAGATCTGCCTGCTGAGGGCCTTTCCTCTGTTGATGAACCAGGGGATTCTGAGATGTCCTAAATGTGCAAATGAGCCAGTGGGATGTGGGTATTTGGTAACAGCCCATGTTCAAACTCTCCAAGGCCCTTCTGTAGAGCTCTCACTTGTTTCTTTGTAGATTGTGTATAAAGAAGTGGAGAAATCCCCAACTGTTGACAGAGAGAGACTTTCTTTCCCTCCAACAAGAGCATTGGCTAGTTCTCTCTTCAGCACACAGAGTAAATGTAAGCCAAAGTTTACTCAAACCAGACACTTGAGTTTGCCTTGGGAAGTCTTTAAATAAACATTGTAGGTGACCTTTGCCCCTTGGATGGTGGATCAGATCCTCTGGATGTTCTCTAGGGCAGTAAAAATCAGTCTCAGTCTTTGTGGCACTATAAATCACCTTTGCTTAACAGTGTTTGAAATATTAGTTAAAAGGTAGTAGAAAAATTAAATCTCTCCTCATTTTCCTGATTTAATCTCAGTCTTGCCTGAATTTCCAGCCTTTCCTTTTCTGTAGGAGGGCAGGAATAGCAGTAGGGTGGCTGTGTGAAGATGTGATATCTTAAAGCAATTGAAATTTTGATCTTGGAGAAGAGTAAAACATGGTCCCATCCCTTCAGAGATGAGGGGTTTTAACAGTTGGATGTAAATGCATTGTCCATCCAGGCTCACTTAGTAAAATACTTTTATTTCCTGTTCCAGATGACATTTCCCAGGTGCCAGTTTCTTTACAGTACATCAAACCAGTTGCTGACAGGGCAAATCCCAAAGTGGGAGTTGGGATGTTGGCCTTCAGTGCAGATAACTGTTTCCTGGCAACCAAAAATGGTAGGTTCTGACTGCCCTGCCTTAGAGGGGAAACCATGTGGGGCATGTGGGGGGTTTCCTTGGCAGAAATGATCCTTTGCACTATAAAAAGAGTCATGGCCCTGGAAAATCAGCTCTGTTGTGAGATATGTGACTACAGAGGAATCCCAGCCTGTCTTCTAGTGTGTGTTAACTGTTGTGAGCTGCCAGAAGTGCTGATCAGGGCATGAACTCAGCCTTGGCTCTCTAGTTCATGACAATAGTGGGGGTTTATGTTTCCTCAAGTTTGTGTGAGCTCACTGTACTGAAAATGAAAGACATCTTCCCACTTACAGCCAGGGTCTCTTAAAAGGCAGAACTCTACACAGCCTATAGCAGGAGGAATTCTGACTTCCTGCCTAGTGAAAGTCATGGAATTAATGTTCCATTTTTCCCTTTGGCCCTGAGGAGCTGCTTGTGCCTGGATGCCAAAGCTCTGGGTCAGGTGCAAAACCCATCAGACAGACTAATGTGATAAAATCCAGGGAAGGACTGGGAGATGGACCAGATCACTTTAATCTTTTTTTTTTTTTTTTGCAACATTTCTAAGGCTGAACATTTCCTGAAGGCTCTGCTTGGCAAAACTCAAGTGGAATATGTACCCTAAGGGTTTGAGTTGTACCAATTTGTTCCTGCACGTTTAGAAAACCCAAGTGTGATCCTTTTCTCCTCCAGCTCTCACTATTGCTGCTTCCTCTGCAGACAACATTCCCAACGCCGTGTGGATCTGGGACATCAGGAAGCTGAAGCTGTCAGTGGTGCTGGAGCAGCTTTGCTCCATCCAGTATTTCCAGTGGGACCCCTGCCAGCCCCGCCTGGCTGTGTGCACGGGCAGCAGCAGAGTGTACCTGTGGTCCCCAGCCGGCTGCATCGTCGTGCAGGTGCCCGGGGAAGGTGAGCAGCAGCTGCCACAGCCTCAGTGACAAAATATTGCTCCATTTATAAACTGATCCCAGTGTTGTCCTGGAAAATAGCTCAGGTGTGCTTTTGAAGATGCTTAAAAATGGGTGTTTTCACCCTCTGGAGGAGTTCATAGACACAGGAAATGTCTCAAGGACAGCACGGGGCTGGCAGGGATTGGGGCTGATTCCAGCTGCCTTTTCCTCCAGCAGGAGGATGGGCTGCCAGCTCCTTGCTGACACACTCTGATCTCTTCCTGCAGGTGACTTCCAGATCATGTCTCTCTCCTGGCATTCCAGTGGGGACTCCATGCTCCTCCTGAGTAAGGATCACTTCTGTGTGTGTTACTTGGAAAGAGAGGAGGTAAAATAAAAGAACTAAATTGCATTAAAAACGCTCGCAGGTCTGAGGAAGAAAGAGGAAAGGAGTCAAAACTTGTTCCCCAGTCTGAAGTGTTTGTATTTATAAGTTATTTATTTGAAGGAGCTCCAAGCTCAGTGTGTGAAATATTGTGACTGCATTTGAATGAATTGATGTAGCAAGTAGGGAAAATGTAGGGAATGAGTGTCTATTGCAAGAGAACCTGAGTATTGATGGAGTTGAACATCTCTTTTTCAACTCCGAACCCTTATTTTCTAAGACTGTAGCTCTGTGTGTATATAATGTATAGCTATTATTTAAATTTTCTATTTCCAATAAATATTTTGATAGTTACAAACTATAAACCTGCACCTCTGCACTTGAAAGTCTGTTTCAGTGTGATCAGTGATGTGATGATGTAGTGATTTATCCCAGCACAAGGAAACTGTTACTTGCACACAAATAATTCTGGGTGACAGTAACTGTGCCTGGGCCACCATGGATTTATTGCATGGAATCTTTGACAGAGGGATCACAATTGACACTTTAAGATGCTGAATTCCACGTAACTGAAATGGGAGTTTTTGTCCCAACTCTGGTGCCAAATAGGAGTGGATGGTTTGGCAGGGAAGGAACATTTGGATATCCTTCCTTGTTTTCCCCTGTATCCTTCCAAGGAGGGAGCCTCTTGTTTAGGAATTTACTGGATGATTTTTCTTTTGCTACCTAATTTCACAGCCTCAGGCCCCAGAAAATGAAGAACAAACACCAAGCAAGAGTTGAAATTTAACTTTACTGCAAGGTTAATGAAAATTGAACAGGTAACTTAGAAAATGTATAGGGAAGCTTGGAAAGCTGGAATCAGGACAGACTGCAACAGGAGTTTCACAAACACTCGCCTACATTAAGGTCAAAAAACCCCACCACTGCAGCACAGTGCTCATCCAGCAGATAAATCTCTGATGAAAGGGCATGGAGAGAAGGTCATGCACAAGGAAAAAGCTTGTTAGAGTCACCTCCTGAGCAATTACAGCTGTAATCTCTTGGGCTGCTTCTGAATTTCATCCCTGGATGAGAGGTTCAGTGCAGGAGTGTATGAACCAAGGCTGACACACAGTGCTGAAAGTTTTCTCCATCTCCATTAAACAGTCCTGGCCCAAACCAGAGTAGATTTAAGAAAAACGGCTAAGAGTATCAATCTAACCAAAATAGAATTCCTTTTCAGTTCTACAAAGAACAGCTTTGAAGGCAAACGCGTTTGTCAGGCTTTTGGCAATGTTCTCTGACAACAGTCTTTATTCTGTGGCTGCAGCAAAGAAACAGAAGTAGAGAAGAAGTTCCAGTAGGTTCTTAGAGGGATTTTTACAAGAAGCTCAGAAATGCACATTGAGTTCACAAACCACTGCTGAGCAGGTGGAACAGCGCAGCTTTAGCAAAAGCCAGCAAATACTGTTAAAGACTGACTGACAGCTTTGAAAATTCCTACCAGGCATTAATCAGAGCACTGAGATCACGGTGATTGGAACAGCAATTCCTCTTAAAGGACACAAAGCAGTCCCAAGCACACGACAGGATTTGACACCGCACACGGGGATACAGCAGGGCCGTGGCACAAAGGTTCTGCTGTGCACTGGGAATTTCAGCAGATTCCAATGGCACTTGATGGACGGGGAAGAGCAGGCACTGGGACACAGAACACACCATGGCTCATTCACCCGCCACGAGGACCAGTGAGGGCTGTAAATCAGGTACAAAACACAAGACTGACACCACCCTGTGTCTGCATTCCCCAAACAACCTGGGAACTGTCACACAACATCCCCCTCTCCTTTCCTTCCCTTCCCCTGGCAACTTGGCTTTATCACGTGCTCTGCCCTCAGCACCATCTCCCCCCAGGGCACCACCAGCAACTCACTTGCCCTTGAACAGGTGACACGCGAGGGGGTTTAAAATCCAATTTTGCCTCTTGTCATGGAGTAGCCCAGCTTGGCCTCGTTGTTGATGAAGGACATCAGCCCCAGGTAGGTCTCGATGAGGATGGGCCGCTCCAGCACCAACACCCCGTTGGCACCTCCTGGCACTGTCCCCTCCTTGTGGGCTTTCTTCACAGCCTGGATCAGCTGCGTTTGAAAGTTTTCCAGCTGGAAGAAATCACCTTGCTTTTATATTGTTTTACAAACAGTTAAGACAAGCAGCTGCTGCTAGGGAATGGTGAAGGATTAGCATTAAAGCTGTAGCTGTCAGGGCTCTATGGGCTGTGATAGTCACAGTCTGACATTTAGCCTCAGTGATTCAGTTAATTTCACACAGGACACTGCTGATGTGTGACTTAAACGGGGAAAAGATTTATCAGTGACCAGGTGTTTACTTCTGACTGTGGTTCTGCCCTGATCACTGATCTGTTACGCGTGACAGTGTTCTAATTTTAGGCAAACCTTCAGAGGGAAGCACCTATTACAAAAAGAACAGAGAACCACCTCGGTGAAGGTTTTCACTGAGCAATTAAGCCATCTGTTAATTAGCTGGCAGTCCCAGATGAGAAGTTCATCAGCCTGTCAGGAAAGTAAGAGAGGAAATGACCCAAGATCCATTTGCTTTTGGGTTTTACAAGACTCTGCACCTTTGGAAGTTTTGGCTTCCTCTCTGTTTCAGCCAGTTATGGGTGGCTGGCAAAAGTGGGCAGTGGGGCCACCCTGCAAGTCAAGTCAAAATTTGGAGACTGGGGAGATGGAGCTCCCAGCTCTAAATTCTATCTGTGATGTAAATTTTGTTTGATTAATGAATGTATTGCTTAAAAATAATCCAAGTTGTGTCCGCCCTATGAGCTCAGCGAGCTGCCTGGAGCAGCAGAGGCTGTTCCTTACCCGGCACAGGGACGAGATCTTCTCGTCAGCATCTGCCATGGGGTGCTCAGTGAAGGTCATGTAGGGGATGTTGGTGGACCAGGGGTTCCACCTGTTGATGAAGGAGGCCCGGCTTTGCTTGTCCCACTGGATTCGGATCCCGACACCTTCCCTCCTGACAGTGCAGAATGAACAGGGTCAAACTTCCCAGTCTTTGAGGGAGGTTAACTAAAAATGTTCTGTCTGAAGAAGACCTGCTTGAAACTAGAAGCTATCTTGAAATACAAGTGATGGTAAATTTTGCTGTAGGCAAGAAATGCTGTAATTCAGCCCCTGAAATGTGCAAAGGGTCATTCTTACAGCTGAGAGGAAGAAGATGAAGCAGCTGGGACACCCTGGTCATCCTTCACAGCCTGTGACAACCCCTGTGTACAAAGGACCTGCCACTCACAGCTTTCTACTCATGCTGAGATGGTGTTGCTACTACTTACTGCATTATGTAATGGTGATGAGTTTCTGCTCCCAAATCTACTCATCTTATCTTGAAAGTCCTTGAGCAACTTGCTGTTACTGCAACTACTCACTACCCCAGCAAACCAGCAGCTACCCTGAGGTCTAATAAAGCTTCGGTAATTGTTTGCAAAGTTAAGCAAGCAAAAGGAAGAATTCTCAGGCCACTCCTGTGGGCAGGCTGACAGCTCAATCTGTTCCCAATAACTGTGCAAGACTTACACGTGACTGTGGCTGCTTACTTGTTCAGAGATTTGGGTGGGAACTCAAACTCCCCCACAGAGATGGTGTCCACGGCGCTGAGGGCAATCCTGGTCACATGCTGGCACTGCAGGCTGATGAAGTTGTACTTGCAGACCAGGAGGGACCAGTCCGTGATGAGGACAAGGCGTTCCTTCTCATTGTTCCAGTGATCGATTCTGGGGAGAGAACACGACTGAGCTTTAAGTGGTTTTGACTCCTGGCTAGAAACACTCAAGAGCTTGGCAGATAGGAGGGTTGCTGAGGAGGACAAATCTGAAGTCTTAGTGATGGCGTATTTTCTGTTTGGTGTGTTTTTTGGTTTTTTTTTCACCAGCAGGGCCAGTGCAGGGCTGAGGGTCTGTGCCCTGCTGTACACACGGGGCTTTGGGTCACTTTGTTAAAGCTACGCTCGAGCTTAACTGCAGGAGTGGGTTCTCTGTGAGACTGGATTTCGTAAGGGCTTAGCTGGGAAGCGTTGTTCTGGATCTGGAGGGCTGGGTTATAAAGAAATAAAGAAATAATGATGGCCGCAGCCAGCCCGGGCCATTCCGGGCCTTGTGCGCGCGTCAGTATTCACCAGGTTCAATAGAGAAGAGCGCCGAGGGATGTGCGGCTCCGGACCAACCCGCGGGGCCGAGGCTGCGCTGCCTCATCCCCCCCCGCCCGGAGCGCCCGTCCCATCCCACCCCGCCGCGGAACTCACTCGGTGAGCAGCCACACGCTCTGCACCTCCCCGTCCTCGGCGGGCAGCACGACCACCCGGATCTCGCTCACCGCCTGCTCGATGGTGCCGGGCTGCGGGGGGAGAAGGCAGAAGTCAGGGCGTGCGGGCCGGGGCCGCGGCCGCCCCCGCGCCCCTCCCGGCGCGCACCCGGAACACGAAGTACTGGCGCAGGCGGCCGGCGCGGCCCGCGGTGCGGACACTGAGCGGCCGCAGCGTCTGCCGGGCTGGCGGCACGGCCGGTTCGAAGGGCGGCCCGGCCCCCGCCGGCACCAGCGTGGCGGCCCCGGGGCTGCCGGGGCTGCCGGGGCCGCCGGCCGGGCCGGACTCGTCCGCGTCCCGCAGCTGCAGCATCGCGGCGGCGCCGGGCGGGCGCTCGGAGCCTTCCGGGGCGGAGCGGGGCGGGCGGAGCGGCCGGGGCCGCCTCTCGCTCCGCGCCGGGCCGGGAGGCGGCACTGCAGCCCCGCCCGGGATGCTCGGCCGGTACCGGGGCAGAGCCCGCCCGGTGGGTTACGGAGTGCGGGGCACGGCAGCGCTCCCCGCTCCGCTGGCGCTGGACATCGGGGGGTGTCATCGTCACACTCCGGCTGCTGCTGGGACCGTCACCATCGCACAGCCGGCGCTGTACAAAGTGCTGGGTACTGTCATCATCGCTTGCTCAGAGCTGAGCTGGTTAGATACCAGGTACTATCACCATGCCCAGGGCTGTGTCAGGTGCCGTGGCCATCGCACACCCGGGTTGTACAAGGTGTCAGGTACTGTCACCATCACACACCTGGCTGTGCCCAGGGCTGGGTGCTGTCACTTTGCCTACTCAGAGCTGTGTTAGGTACCAGATGCCAACACTGTGACACACTGGGGCTGCACCAGGTACTGGCCACTGTCACCATCACAAACGTGGGGCTGTAGCAGATGGTGGGTGCTGTCACTGTCCCCTGCCCAGAGCTGTGTCAGGTACTGGCTGTCGTTGCTGTCACACACCTGGGGCTGTATGAGGTCCCAGGTACCACCACGGTTGCACACCCAGAGGTGTATGAGGCCAGTCTCAGCTCTGCTGTGCATTTTCAGGGCTAAGACAAGAACCCAGACTCATCACACAATGTACAGTGGGCGGCCCTGAGCTCAGCCAAAATGATGCTCTGCTCTGCCCAGGTGGCCTGGGAAAGACTCTCATATACCCACAAAGGAAAAAGATTTGTAGGTCTACACAGGCCAGACAGAGCTGCTGTGAAGCAGATCTGGGTCAGATGTTCAAGATCTTAAATATCATCAGGACATAGCTCAGGAAGGTACCAGAGCAGGGTGGGATAGGGGCAGGATTGTGCATGGTGAGCCCTGGCGCCCATATCACATCCAGCACGCTTGATAGCGAAGATTAAATAATGCTGGGGAATGAATGGCACGTTAATGTTTCAGTTTCTGTGGTCTCTGGCATGACTGCAGATATTATCATCAGTATTTATGGAACTGTATCATGTCTTGGATCACTTTCAGGGCTGTTTTACCCGGAGCCAGAGGATGACATCCTCGGCAGGCGGCTGTGCTGGGAAATTATATAAAATTGAAAACATACTAAATTGACTTCACAGACAGGGTAGGGTTTCAGATATCTGCCTTTCACATGTGGCCCATGAATCCCCTGCTGTGCTCTCCACAGCCCTTGCTCACACGGGCCTCTTTAGGTGGGAAACCTCACTGCTGGCTTTAAAGGGAATTTAAAAGGACTGCAGAGCTGACTCTGTGCAGGGTCACTTCTCAAAGTGCAGCTTTTCCCATGGGATCTTCCCTTTCTCCCTGCAGGCAGCCTGGCCAGGTTGGCTGTGGCTGGGAGAGTGGCCATGCCAGGCCAGCCGGGATCCTGCAGCGAGCTGTGTCCCACCTGTGTGACAGGCAGGATTGTCACCTGAGGCAGCGTGGGAGCTGCGGCTGGACCGATCCATCCCCATCCTTGGCCTGAGCCGCGTCCTGGAGAGGGAGCCCGACTCCCGGCTCTGCCCCAGCCCTGCCCACTGGGAGGAATCCCTGGAAGTGTAACAGGGGGCAGCCTGTTTCCTACTGTAAGAAACTCCCAACTTTTTATTCCCAGATAGAAAAAGAGAGGCTTGGATTTATTGTATCCTGGAGCTCTCTCTGTTGCTATAAAGCATCTTTATGTAGCTGCCTTTCTTCTCGAGGAAGAATGAAGGATATTTTCTCCCCATCCATTAGGCTTGGCTGATATTTTACTGCTAAATGAAAACATTGACCCCCCTCACCTGCTCTTTTCTCTTATTTGAGGATTTATGGCACTGCTGTGACCTTGGGAGGGTTCTGGTGTAAGGAGCAGCTGCTTCAGTTTTTTCCAAGAGCCAGCAGCTTTTGGGCACGGCCCTTGGGGACTTTAGTGTTGATTAATGGTTGTCCTTCAGCCACAAAATATGGCCACGGAACTATCCCAGCCTTCCTCCAAACCTTCTTATCCTGCTTCTCTGATGGAAATCAGGGCGACCAAGTGAGCTCTGGAATGTCCTGGGGCAGCTCAGAGGTGCCCAGCTGCTGCTCTGGTTCCTCCTGGCCCTTGGGGAGGGTTTGCTGGCAGGTGCTTAAGATGTTTAGTGCAGCATCCCCGCTCTGCTCTGCTCTCCTCTCCCCCATCCCACTGTGCCGGCTGCTGTGTGCAGTTGGAGGTGTCCCTGCCAGCAGAATTTCCTTGGGAAGCGATCAATTTTGTTATCTGTTGGAGTGCATGGGGAAGATGGAATCTCCGTGGGGTGTTTTTCGAGCTTCTGGGGAAGGGATTTGGGGTGGTGTGTCCGCAGGTGGCTTCGGGCAGTGCAGAAGAGCCGCCTGTGGAGAAACAGCCCCGAAGCACCGCTGCTCCATCCCTGCGAGCAGGACCTCCCCCTCCTCTGCTCGGGGCTGGGCACAGCTCGTGGGAGGGATTTCTGACTGACAGCCCGCAAAGAGGCAAGAGAGCATGTGAGGGAAAGGAGCTGGACCTGGGAAAGGCAGGGGGGAGTTTTGTTACTCCCCTGAACCGCAGGGAAGCTGCTCTGGTGCGTGGGTGTGCGGGAGCTCCTCACTCCTGGCCCCGGAGGAAGGTGAGGAGCTGCAGCAGGAGGATGCCTGCGCCTCTGTGGATGGAGTGAGGGATCACCCTGCCTGCTCCGGGAAAAGCCCCTGGAGGGTGAGATTCTCCTGCCAGAAGAGCACTCCTCCTTTTTCCTTCCCCTTGCCAAGGGCTGGATTTCAAAGTGCCTTGGGAAGGGGATCGCAGCTCCGGAGCAGCTCAGCCCACATGGGCCTGTGCTGCTGGGCACAGCACAGGTCTTGTGAGCCCCCAGGTCCTCCAGCTTTGTCGGGAAGCAAATCCCAGAAGGAAAAGTCACTTCAGTGCATTTCACTGCGAGCAAACGAGCATGAGAAGCCAGGTTTGGTTTGGGGGAAAAACCCAGCTGCAGCCTGCACTGTGATTTCCAATGGAGTGAAGAAACTCACTGAGCGGAACCCGAGAGGGAGGAAGCATCCAGGAATGATAAATCCGCTCTCCCCCTGCAAGGACTCCCCTGTGCTCCAATAGCTTTGCCCTTTGCAAGGAGAGACACCGGCAGGCTGGGAGCAGGAGGCAGCAGGAGCCTGTGGGGAGGAGGAACCGGTGGGAGAGGCTGTGGGATTCCCGGGATAATCGCTGGAAGCACCTGGAGGGAGAGGAGCAGCTGCGATGGAGTTTCCTGCCGTGGCACTGTCACTCATCGTGGCGCTGCGAATGTCTCCGCTGGCGGCTGGGAGCAAACTGCAGCCCCACATGTGAGTAGGGAGAAAGAGTTCTGGAGGGGTTTGTCGGGCAGGGAGTGGAGAAGCAGGAGCCAAATACAGTGTTTTCAAATCAAGGGTGAAGCGAGGAGCAGAGAGTGAAGGGGCAGTGGGGAGGAAGCTGTTGTGGGTTTCTTTATTTACTACTAGATGTGCAGGAAGGGGAATAGAAAATTGAAAACCTGGATAGTCTTTTCTTGTAGGAGGGAACTCCTGGATTTAACTGTAACTGTTGTCTGAGTGCAAGAGAGGATTCCTGTGTGAATACTTTGCCCTTTCTTCCAAGACCTGCTGCTTTTATTTCACTTCACGAATCTTTCTTATTCCACATTCCCCCCCCCGCCCGCTGCTGTTACTCCAGCAGCACGTAGGCTGCTCTTTTTAATTACATTTTACAGTTACAGTTTGGTGTTAATCATTTGGCTGCTCTGGAAAACTTCCTTGCAAATTTGGCCTCCTGCCAGAAGATGGTCTCTCAGAGCCAGGGGATCACTGTAATTCCCTTTGTCCGTGGAGCCGGTGTGGTGTGGGGTGCAGACTCCAAGCCGCCCTCCCTGAGGGGTTTAATTCCTCAGGAAAAAGGGTGTCCTTTAGAAGATAAAAGGTTTTGGAAGAAGCAGCTTTTTCTCCTCACGTCAGGGCTTTGTGCTCCTGCCCTGACAGTTACTTTCAGGACTTCTTGGACGAGGCACTGGAGCAGAGCCCTGTGCCAGCACTCCGGGGTTGGAATTGAGTGGCCTGGAGCAGTCGGATGCCAGCTGTGACCTCTAAGCTTCACCACGTCCAAATTACTTACTTTCACTTCTTTCATAGAAAGTATCTCTGTGAAAACTCTGGGTCCCCTTGGAAGCAGCAGAAGCAGCCCCAAACACCCAAGTGTCTCATGGAGTCAGGGACAAACATCTCCCTCTCCATCCTTAGCTAAACCCACTGACTTGTGCTCGGAGAAAGAGTTAGGATTAGAGAAGAAACAAAGCACATTTCTTTGATTTATTGGAATTAGCCTCGCAGCCCTTAGCTCTGAACGAGCAAGAAACCACCCCTGTGGCTGCCCGGCCTGGCACTGTTTCTTTTCCCTGCAGTGATTGAACTCCTTGAGGAGGTGGATGTGGGGGGTTGCCCAAGCCCTTCCTGCCCTGTCAGCAGGAAATTCAGGCAGTGGGAACGCTGCACCCCTCGCAGCTGCGACCCCCTGCATCCCTCTGGGCCCCCTGCATCCCTCTGGGTTCCCTGCATCCCTCTGCATCCCCTGCATCCCTGACGTGCCTGCATTTCTCTGTGGCAGGCCGAACGTGTGCGCAGAGCAGGAGCTGGGGGTCGTGGGGCTGCGGCAGCCGTGTGTGCAGGCGCTGACCCGCGGGGTCAAGGTGTGGAGGCAGGACTGCGGGGGCCGCCGCTGGTGCACGGGCTACGAGCGCAGGTAGGTGCTCTTCCCTCCCTCGGGCTGCTCCTCGTAGGAGGAAAAGTGGCTCCCACTCCTCAGCAGCAGCAGGGGAGTGAGTTTGGTGCTCACCGGCAGCGGCTGCACAGCCGTGGAGGGGTGGGGACAGTCACCTGTGCACCCGTCCTGTCCCCCGGCTGTGTTGTGGAGTGGGAAACAGCCACGGGAATGCCTTGGTGCCCTCCAAGGAGTCTCAGTGGTGAGACAGCGTGGATGGGGCTCGCCTGGATGTCCCACAGCTCTCAAGGGAAAGAGGAGGAAACACCTTGGAGGAAACCTTTGGTGCCTGGAATTTACCTGGCTAATGGGAAGGGTCCATGCCCGTGGCAGGAGGTTGAAACTAGATGTTCTTTAAAGTCCCTTCCAACACAAACTGTTCTGTGGCTCAATGATTCTATGATTTTGTGACTAGGGGACACAGCAGTTCTTTTACAGGTTGATATGAACAGTCCCAGAGCAGAGATGTGGCCCTGACCCCACAAACTTCCAGAGAGGAGTAGAGCTACTTCACAGGATATTGTTCTTGGTGTAAAGTGGGAGACAACAAGAGCTTGGCAAACTCTTTGGGCTGGTGGAGCTCCTGGTTCAACCTGGCATTTCTGTGATGCTCAGAGCTTTTAAGCCGGGAAGGAATTCCCAAAGAGAAGCTGTATCCATTGTTTTCATTGTGAAGAAGCTTTGTCCTCACGGTGGGCTGTTTCCCATCTTCAGACAATGTATGACATCTGTTTCCTATGATCCAGCCACATTAATGGAACGACTTTTTCTCACCACGTGCACTATTCCTGCACCTTTGAATGTCTCCTCCTCGAAACCCCTCAGTGCCTCTTGTCTGACAGAGCTGCTGGCAGGAGCCAAGTGAGGGTTACTGGCTAAAATAACAGTAAATGTGGCTGTGCTGCAGGGGATGGGGGGGTGCAGGACCACCTGTGAGGGAGGGCAGGGACTCCTGGGGTGGTGGTCAGCAGGATTTGCTGCAGGGTCCCCACCTTCCTTTCACTCCATGAGCTGGAACATGTTCAGGCCTGTGTCAGAACAGCTTGAGCTGGGCTTGCACAGGTCACCACAGAGTTGGAACATTCCCGGAGTGCTTGGCCACCCTGTCATGGCATCCCTTGAGTTCCCAGCTGGCCAGAGATGGGAGCCTGGGCTTCCCTGAGGAAGGAGAGCTCTGAACATGAGTTACAGCACAAGAAATGAACTTTTCTTACCTACCCAGCAGCCAAGCTACAATGTGCCCAAGCTGCTTCCACCCTCCACCTGCTTTTCCGGCCTCATTAGGGAGTTACAAGCCTTTGCAGAATAAAAATGATAGTTGTCGTTTCAAAGAAACATCTTGGACTCAAGACAGCTTTTAAGTCCTGACTTTAGGAATTCCTCCTAACCTGTAATTGCTGGTAATTAGCCTGGTGATGAGATCTGTGTCCTGGTAACAAAGGAGCAAACAGAGTCTGACTCTTGGCTGTGTTTTCAGGGAAGGCTTTGAAAGGATGGGTGCCCTGTCTGCTTCCACTTCAAAGGCTGGGAGCTCTTCAGCCCCAGAAGTCCCTTCAGCTCCTTAAAGGACGGGTTTGACATCACAAATCAAGGGACTGAAATGAAACAACTTTCTGTTCTGCTTCGTTACAAATATCAGAACAACCCAGTGCCAAAACTGTTGCTGATGGAAGCACAGAGGGGAAGCCACTGAGGGATTTCACCCCAGGAGTTGTGAAATCCAGACAGGGAGAGGACTATCAGCAGAACATTCCTTGGGCAAGGTTTTGCCCCAGATCCCCTGTCTCTAAACTTCTGGGAGTTCCCATTGCTGCAGGCTTTTCCAGGAGCTGGGAGCTGTCCTGCCAAGCTCCCTTGTGCCGGGCAGCCGAGGCAGCGGAGCGCGCGGTGTCGGCGCTCGCAGGGACGCTGGAGCTGCTCCAGTTGGACCTGGCTCTGGCAGCTCAGGAAGCGTATTCACAGCTCCAGGATCTGCCCTGAGATTGGCCTTGGTGCCTTTGAGTTCCTGGAGGTGACTGGAGAAAGCAGCATCTGCTCAGCTGGAGCATCCTCGGGCAGTGCTGCTCCGTGTTCCTGGTGAGGGGACGGGTTTGTGCAGCTTCCCAGCCAGTAATGACAGCAGGACAGCAGGTAGCTTTGCTCAGCCCTCCACAACCAAGCTTGAAAGGATCACAGTGCTATCCCAGAGGGGCTGGAAGGGGATTTTCCAGCAGCAGGACACAGCAGGATTCTCTGGGTTCCATTAGTTCTGGCTCATTCCCCGTTTTCTGTGCCAGGGACTCCTTAAAACACAAAAGAAAACAGAATCACTGAAGATAAAGTATCTCCTGTGTGGCTCTTTCTTATCTGCAGCATCCAGATACCCAGAGGCACTGAGGCTGTCACAATATTTGCCTGTCCTTGAGCAGCTGAGGGGTCTGGAGTGTCCGACAGAGCTGCCCAGGAGGGTGGGACTGAGGCTGCTCAGGGCACTGCTGGGCACAAGGAGCCCTGAGCTGTCCTACATCACTATTTTGAGGTTTTCTTCCCCATCCCCGAGCCTCCTTGTCATGGTCACACCACCCTGAATCCACCATCTCCCTTTCTCCTTCCTGCTGGGCTGGAGAGAACTCCTGGTACCAAGAGGATCCCGGTGGGCTGCAGCCTGTGAATTGCTTTCTCAGCTGCTTCTGGAACACAACAATTTCCTTCATAATTTGTTAACAGCTCATACAAAACCAAAAAAATAAAAGGTATCTGCTTTTATTTCTCTCAGCTGTGCTTCCATGTGCTGGTTGGCACAGGAGTTGCTGAAGGTTTCCTTCCCAGGGATTAACGGTTCACTGTTATTTGGGTTTTTTTTTGTAAGGACATTCAGACAAAATCAAACAAGTCGACTGAGTTAGGATAAATATTTTCAGTGGACACGCACAACACATCTGCTGTGCCAAATATTTGTTGTTGTTTGCCTGATTTGCTTTGGTGGAGCAGTTTCATGTTCTGCCAACGGAGCTTTTCAAAAATCGGCTTCAGAAGTGTTATCTGTGTTTCGATTCTCACAAACACACAACACCAAATTTCCGGGGAAAAAAATGTGTCGCTTTTATTTATTTACGCTTCAGATCAGTCCCTGCTTTACTCCCCCAGCTCTCACCCTGGAGGGAACTACTGGGAGTGGTTAAAGGGACCCTCAGTGTTCCCTGCCAAGCTGTGGAGCCTCGCTGTGTCCACCACAACTCTTGGAGTAGTTTGGTGTTGCCATCAGGGTTATGTCCATTTTTTAGCTCATCCAGCCCCTTAGTGACACACCTGCTCCCGCTCACTAAAGCACAAATACCTCTTCTTAAAATCTAAAATTTCGTTTGTGATCAAGTAGTGAGAGGGAGGAGCTCAGAGCTGTAAATATTCTAGAAAAGGAGAGAAAATAATCTGGGGTGTTATGAAGACCTGGGCGTTGTCTCTTGTGTTCCTAATTAGGGTAAATTAGGAGTATTTCATTAACATCAGTGATCACTGCCAGGCCACGTGGAAAAACAACGGCAGCACGTTTGCAAACCCAACTCCTCATTTTATTTCCACCCGCGATGACAAATTCTGCCCTTCCCGGCTTCCCTGTCCTGCAGGAGCTGACTTTGGCTGGGTTTTTGTGTTTCAGGGTTGTGTACCACACGGGCTACAGGCAGGTGTACCAGCTGAGCTCCCAGACCACGTACAGGTGCTGCCCAGGATGGTCCCAGCTCGCAGGGGAGGCTGGCTGCCTGCACAGTAAGTGTTGCTCTGCTCAGTTCAGCTTCCTTGGTTTCGGCTCATTTCAAGTCCTGCGCCTGCAGAAAATGCTCTAAAAATGTCTTTAAATGTGCTTTAAAATGTGCTTAAAAANTATTATTTCCTGGCATCAGAAGGATGCTGCTCTGGCTTCCTGGGAGGCGCTGCCTGGTGCTTTCCATTCCTAGAGAATTTCCACATTCAGGGTCCCAGCCATTCAGGCACTTGCCAAATGCTGCTAATTAAAATCAGGGCCAAATTGATGTTTCCAACGGCGCCACTGGCAGAAGCTCTGGAAGCTCCTTTGAGAAGGTTTGTCAGGGGCTGGGTTTGTTATTTTAAGACTGGCTGAGTTTGAGGTGCCCCTGTGAGAGGTTTGGGATCTCTGCATCCACCCTTTGCCTGCTCCCTCCCATACCCAGAGGGTGAGCTGGGCTCAGGGGGGTGATTGTGCAGTGCCAGCCTGGAGGAGCAGACACAGCCACAGGGGAAGGGGTGGCACTGGTCAGATCTGGAGCAGAGACCTCAAAATTGAGGTTTTGGGATTCTGTGGCTGGATTCCTGCTCTCTTCCCTGTCAGACAGGCATGGAAGCGTGTCCTGCCCAGCTGTGGGGGAAGCTGCGAGATGTATTCAGGTTTGCACATGATGGGGATGTGCAAATCTCAGCCTATAAGATGATTTTATGGTGTTGTTGCAGAAGACAGAGGCAGCTTTATCCCTGTGGGCCCCACATTCCCTATTTCCCTCCAGATTCTCTGCCTGACACAGGAGGCAGCTGCTGTGTCACTCCTTCCCCTAAACCCTGCAGCCAGGTCCAGCTGGGGAAACATTTAGCTGGAAACTGATCCTGAGGTGTTGAGAGCAAGGAAAAACCTCTTGAATGGAACCAAACTTATGTGTAGAACCAAATGTCACCTGGTGCAGAGCCCTGCACACTCCTTGTGCTGTGGGATCAATCCCCTGCCTCGGTGCCTGATTCTTTTCTGATTTAGACCTTGGAGGTGCTCTCCACCTTCCCCGCAGGAAAGCAGCTTTGGATTTCAGTGATAGGCAGGAGAACCAGCAGGGAATTTTGGGATCTGCCCTGCCCTCAGGGGAATCAGAGGCCGCTCTGTTGTGGAGGCAGTCAGGATTGGGATTGATCTCCAAGGCAGGAAGATGTCTCCCACAGCTGCTTGCCTTTTGTTCTGTGAAGAGGCCGTCTGTGCCTTCCCCAGGCTTTGATGCTTGTAGCAAAGGGTTTTTTTTTAAAAAAAGGACTAAAAAGTTGTGTCAAACAACCAGTCTTTATTCCAATTCCTATTCCAAGCTGTGGTACAGGAGAACAACCCACTGAGGGGAGGAAACTCCACGGGTGTCTCGTAACCCCTGTCAGTGAGCAGATAATAACCTCAGCTGAACTCAGAAAAGCACCTTCTGAAATGATTTTTCCTGCTAAGGAAATGAGTAATTCCATGCAGGAAGGAAGCAGAGAAAAGGAAATAGAGCTGCTCAGGGCACGCTCTGAACTCATCCTTCTCATCACCGGGGCTGGGAATGGTCCTCAGGGGCTGCTCACTGCAGGGTTGGGCTGGAGTGAAGAATTGAGGGACAGCCAGTGCCAAAAGCAGAGTGACACCAGCCCGAAAACTCCTGCAGGAATTGCTGCTGAGCTGCTGGGGAGGTTGAGGTGGATCATGACCTGGAGATGGTGAGCTCTGTCCCCGTCCAGCCCTTCAAACCCAATTGGATGCCACTGGGTTCACACCCAGGATGTGCTGCGACCTTATTTCTGGGACAGAAAAATACCTACCTCAACTGCAACAGGCCCAACAGGGAGCTGATCTCTGCTGGCCCTCAGCACAGGCAGGGGCACTTCCAGGGGCAGAAAATAAAATAACATTGTTCTGTGAATCATCTTCTGAGCCCCTGAGAGCACAGGAGAGCAGCCAGCAGGTTAGGGCTGGGGTGGGCAGTGGGAATTGTGCTCTCTGTTTGCAGACCCCCATAGGCAGCAGCTTGAGGAGCGTCCCAAGGGCAAATGGGACAGCTCTGCCTGGCCCTGCAGCTGCCCCAAGCCAGGGTGTGTGTCCTGACCTCTGCCCTGTCCTGGGGAACGTGTCTGGGCTCTGTGTGACTAAACCTCCACCCCCACCCTGAGTAGCTTCTGGGTGTTGGTTTGCAGGGCTGTGATGGCTCTTCCTGCTGGTGGCCTCAGCACCAGCGTGTCCTTCTGGAGCAGAGGAGCTGTGGGAAGATCAGGTAGGGAATTGTCAGTGACCATCGGTGAGGTGCTGGGGCAGGGGCACACGGCCAGGCTGTTATTTATGGATGTTGGAGGTTCCTCTGGCCGGTGTGCAGCACTCTGGGGTCAGCCTGTGCTTGCTGCTGTGGCTCTGCTGAATGGCACAGAGCTGTGCCAGAACATGGCAGAGGGATCTGTGACCCTTCCTATCTGCCTCCAGACATCACTGATCGTGTTCCAGGAGTGCTGAGCCAGGGAAGGGCCTCTCTGCTGACAGTTTAATTAGGGCTAATTGTTGTGCAGCGGAATCTCTCCAGTGAGGACGTCTTGCTCTCCCTTGGGGACTGGCATCTCCTCACTGCAGGGTTCTGTTTGCTCTCTGCTGCTCATAATTTCTCCTTAAAAATAAAAAACCCCAGCCCACGTGAAGGGAGATTTTCAGCAGTGCAGGGTCATGTGTAACCAGCCAGGGCCCTCTGCACCTTCTTGTCTGAACATGATGACACTGTCTGGCATTGCTGGTGATCCTAAACACCGTTATGAGTCGGGATCCCAGCACCCTCTCCCAGGCCTGGAGGGTTGTTTAGGCTCTCAGAGCTATCCTGGTGCCTGGAAGAGGAATTTGCCTTGTTGCAGCCACTGCACTGGGGGTGCTCACTGTCAGCATAGGCTGGAAGCTGTCTGTAGCAAAACTGGGGTGTCCTCCCCTTCCTCAAATCCAGATTTGTGTCTCTGAGCTCTTACAGGTGAAGAAATGTCCCCACTACAGAGCTGTGGGGACAATACTGGGAGGGTGTGGGCTCTGCTAGGAGCAAATAGCTCGGAAAGAGATGGAAAATTTCATAGAAACAGAGATCTCACTGGTCTCACAGAATATTTGGATTTGTTCCTCTCCTCAGGTGCCCTCTGAAATGGTGACAGCTGCCCTTGCTCCTGCCACCCCCAGGGCTGTCAGAGGCGAAGCCAGGGAGCCCTGACCCTGGCAGGGTTCTGTCCTTTGTCCCTTCTCTTGGTGGTAACACAGGGTGAGGATTTGTTGCCTTCCATTGCCCTCTGTCCTGGACTGTTCATCAATTTGGGAAGGAGAAAGGTCAGAAGTCAAGGCACCCTTTACATTTTTAGGATGGCATCAGCTTCTTTCCCTGCCTGATCTCTGATAGTTTAACTCTCAGACTGAGCTGCCTGGTTTCAAGTGGCCTCTGAGATGCTACTTAAATTCCACCTGGCTTCAATAACACAGGTAAAGCCCTCGGTGATTAGGTGAGGGGCCTGCGTGTCTGGTGATCTCTGTGATCTCCACTTTCAGCTGGAGATGTTGGAAAGCTGAGTCCCTGAGTCTGTGACTCTTGATGTGTGTGGAGGAGATGGAGCTCAGCCACCCACAGCCTGTCTGTGCTCTTGGGCCAGCCCCTGCCACCTTCAGAAGGGACTTGGTGGGGCAGAAAGGCACCAAGGAGAGCTGTAACGAGGCTAAAGAGGAGACCATGACTAGATTTAGTCACTGTCACTGTTATCACAGAATCACAGAATCACAGAATGTGCAGGTTGGAAGAGACCTTCAAGATCATCGAGTCCAACCCAGCCCTGACACCTCAACTAGGTCATGGTGTCAAGTGCCACATCCAGTTTTCTTTTAAACACGTCCAGGGATGGTGACTCCACCACCTCCCCAGGCAGACCATTCCAGTATTTAATCACTCTTTCAGTGAAAAGTTTCTTATTTAACCTATGTTTCCTATATTATGATGTAGCCTGGAGAAGCTCTGCCTGAGCTGCTGGTCTAAACCTGGTCAAAGTTGTCCTGAACTCAAGTTTTTATCCAGGTGAGGTGCTGCTGTCATCTGATTTTCAGCTGAGGTGGAGGTAAAGCCTGGCCCTAGGTAGGAAGGAGAATTAATGCTCATTGAGGAAGCATCAGAGTCTGAGACACCATGAAAACCCATGGGATCATCCCTAGAGCTGAGCAGAAAGCAGCTGGATTGTAATCAGTCCATTAAAATAAAAAACTTCTATTGGTCACAAATGGCCTGTTAAAAGGCTCCAGAGTGAGTTACCCCACACTGAACTGAGTTTCTTTCTGCCAACTCCATTGAGTTTTCACCCAGTTTTCAACCCTGGAACCTGGCATGGCCCTGGAGCCTGGCACAACTCTGGAGCCTGGCACAGCCCTGATGTCTGGCACAGCCCTGGAGCCCAGCACAGCCCTGGAGCCCAGCACAGCCCCAGAGCCTGACCGTGTGCACCATCACAGGGCAGGCAGCTCAGGCTTGTGATCCAGGTTGGAAGCCTGGGCAGGAAATGTGTCCGGCTGACAGTTTAATTTCCCTGAGAGGCGCCTTTGCTTTGTCCATCACCTCCTGCCTGCTGCAGGCTCATTGTTTAGTCAGCTGAAAGGCTGTGACTGAACTCCTGAACCTCTTGCCTGCGGTGGAGCTCAGTGCTGGTTCAAGGTCCATCGTGGGCTCCCCTGGGAGCACATCCCTGCCCAGGCAGGGGGTGGCTGGGCTGTACCTCGGGGAGCCCAAACGTTGCTTTTCTTCGTGGCTCTTCCTCCTAAATCAGTCTCATGTCCCCGACTTCCCGAGGATCCCGCCTGGCTGAACCCTCACAAAGGACACTGCCTGGCCTCCGAGCAGAAGGCGGTGATGCTTCCCATAATTTATTCATTCTCTCCCGTTTGCCTGAACAGTGTCATTACCCTTTCCCCAAATTTCATCGCATTAAACTCTGTCGCTCTGAATTAGGAGCTCGTTTGCAGGAGGCCTGGAGGGCACGGAGGGGGAGACCCGCAGCCCCCACCCGCCCCCGGGCTGGGAAGTAGGTTATTATGATTTCCACTCGGTATGTGCCAGCCTGCAGCACAGAGCAGGGAATTGTCCGGCTCATTCAGGAAATCTGGGGCACTGCCAAGAATAACACCCCTGTCTTCTAACCCCTGATTTGTGTCGCTGAAATTGCTTCTAATATTTTCCATTGTTGTGCTTTGGGTCTCGCTGAGCTGCTCGGAGAGCCGAGCGCTGCTGGTGAGTTGGGCTCCCTGGAGCCAGGCTTGGCTCTGCTGGGACCCTCGTGAAAATGTGGGGTTTAGGTGTTCAAGGGGAAAGATTCAGGAAAAACAGAACCACTGTGCAATTTGGCCAGGCAACCCATTCTCTCTTATGGTGCTGAGGCCTGAAGGGAAGGACTAAAAGAAAAGACAGCCTCTCCTGCACAATCAGAGCTGGGAAAACCTGGAGGCTGCAGCCTTAGAACACCTTGGTGTTGCTCTGAGATTTTTGCTTTCTGTCTTAGTGAAGAACTGTTTTACGCAGCTTCATGAAAACAATGTCCATTTTTAGAATGTTTGCATACTTCTCCTGTGAGAGAAGAAATGATTGATGGTGATGTCCACCATCCAGGTTGAGAGGTTTGTTCCTCACTGCGATGCTCTGTGCCTGCTTTCTTTCTGTCCCTAAAGTGGGACACTCCCAGCCTCGGCAAGCAACACCTTGGCACACACCCGAGGATGGGAAGTTGTTCCTGCCTCACTGTGCAGGGAAGTATTTGCAATCCACAGGCGTCACGGCTGGGCTGAGCAGGATGAGCTTCCCAAGTTCCAGTGCCCTGCCAGCAGGGGATTGATACGGGATCACTGCAGTCCCCGGGGATACGTGGCCAAGGAAAGCGACTAAAGCGTTAGATGAGAAGGTAACTGGCTCTGTGAAGCAGCATTTCATCACGGCTTCATTAGCTCGAGGAGACGGTGTTTGGGCTTCAATGCTACCTTTGTGTTATAAATAATCTTCTCTTCTCGGGGGGAGGGGGTTTGAAAAATCATCAGGTTCTTAAAAGAGCCAATGCTGAGGCTCGAGGATTTCGGCTCTAGTGCATCGAAGGTGCAAAGTTGGTGGAGTTTGGCCTAACCCAGTGTGGTAAAAGAATTGATGGAAGGAAGACCCTTTAAGCAGCTCTGTCTGGCAAGTGGGTGTATTTTGATGGTAAATGTGAATATTTGGAGAATGGCACATTCACCTAAACCTTCACCAAACCTCCCTAATTACAAACCCCCCTGAATCACAACACTTCCCCAGTCAGTGCAGCCTTGGCAGAAGGTGTTGTGTGAGCCCGGAGCAGGATTTAGCACAGAGGAAAAATCAGGAAGTCAATTGTGTTCCTGTAGGAAAAAACAGAGCCAATATTTGATATATGGGAGATTGAGTAGTGGGAATGCAGTAACGTTGTTATTAGATTTCCATGTACACTGGGTTAGAACTGATTTTTCAGGCGTGACAATTTGACACCCACCAGCTTTGGGTTCCTTTTTGGGAGGGTAATCCCTGCCCTTTCCCAGCCTGGATTTTCTATGGCTGCCTCAGACTTTTAAGTTATCTTTGACAATTGATAACTTCGCAGATTTATCTCCTGGTGTGCACAAGCTGTCCTGCCCCAAAACCTGCAACCCCTGCCTTGCACTGTTTCCATCTGTGATCCCTTTTCCTCTGAGTGCACAGTTTGTGTTTTGGAGCCGGCGCGTGGGGTTTTGTGCCAAGAATTTTGAAGCCATTTTGGAAGCCTGTGCGGGGTGCCAGTTATAATGACACAAAATGAAATGTGTAATCACAGACCTGCTTTTTTCTGTCACTAATTAGTTACAGCTTTAGCTGGAATGGGAAGAGAAGCCAGGGGTGCTCCCGACTTGCAAATAGGAGCGAGAAGCTGCAGCCAGCACAGCCCTCGTGCGTGGGGGACCCTCAGTTCAGCCAGTGCTGCTGTAATTGTTACCAGGTGGTCCCAGACTGTGCGAGGGGCTGTAATTTAATCACAGCTTTGTATGTTTAGTTGGTAACTGACCTGAAGGGCCTGTGACACCATTGGTGGCTGCAGTGTGTTCCTTCCTGGGATGCATCAGCTGGAATAGATTGGTCCCCGTGGCTTCTCCTAGCCCAGGGCTCTCCACAGTCCAGCCTGGGCTCAGCAGAGGCTTGGGGTGGGTGAGTGGGTGAACCAGGAGCCACCACTGTGTATCTTGCTCTGTGCCATCAGTTGATGCTCTTTGCTCCAGGTTTTCCAAGTATTTGTGAGATATATTCCTGCCAGTCCCGCTGCTCTTGGAGTTTGTAGCAGTTTGCCCAGTGACAAGGGGGAGGAAAGGAGGAGGTGAGGGAAAAAGAATGAAGAGAGGAGTTGGCCGTCACCACAGCTCTGTCCAGATCAGTGAACAGAGAGGAAATTTCATTGTGCAAATCTCTGAACAGATTGAAAAAGGAAGATGGATGCTTGTTCTGCATCCTTACCCCCGACAAAGCACCACACACATGACAGTGCCCCTGCTCACAACGTTTCTGCTTTTGAGATCAGCGTTTCCCAGTGGGAAACACAAACCATGGGCTGCATTTCACGGGTTATGAGAAGTACACACTCCTCTGGAAAAACCATAACCTTGTTAGTGGGTTTATGGGGACGATTTGGAAAGGTGGATTTCAGAAGCCTAATTGAGCATTCTGTGTCTCCGTGTCCATTTTACACTCCGCTGGGTGAGAACAGAGAAACGTGGCTGCTCAGGCTTACTTACAGTTTAGCTCCATTTCATCCTCTGGGCAGCCCGAAGGTGACGCCACGATGGGGCAGCAGCTCCCAGGGAAGCTCAGTGCAGAGGTGGGAGCAGCTCCCAGTGGACTGTTCTAGAAAGATCCCTCCGATTTCAACACAAGTAGATTGCATTTGTTGCCTCGAGATCCTGCATGAGTAGTTTTCTGGCTGTTTTTACCCACTTGTTGGCTGGAAAAGCATCGTTTCACCACAGCCCTGATGTTTTCCTGTGATTCTAAAGGAAAGCCCTTAGACATTCCCTCAGGTAATTTCCTTCCTATCCTAAATTTTGAGGCTTTGTGCATTGAGCACCGCGCTGTCAAGCAAAAGAAAAAGAAAAACAACTTTCCAAAATGGTTCAACAGTGACTGTTCTAGTGTTTTCTGGGGCTTTGGCCATGTCACCAGGGATGGGGTGTTTGCCCTTCTGATGGTGAGTGGGAATCATCCTCTTCCTCCTCCTTGCAGCTGCCTGTGGTTACGGTGTTTGTCTCAATGGGAGTTGCTGAGAGGGATCCTCAGAGCTCTGTCACTGCTCCTCTGGTTTCCAGGGCCCTCACTGCCAGCACAGAAAGCAGCCCTGCCAAATTCCTCCTTTAATTCTGAGCTGGAAGACGAGAGGCTTTGGAGCGAGGGATGCCCTGATTTTATTTACGTTTGATTGTCACCGTTGTTTTATCTGCAAAACTCCAACAATCTCCTCTTGGCTTTCGTGGTGTTTGGGGAACTTGGATGTTTGGAGAGGAAATACTTATCGTGACTTGCTGTGAAACACAGCTCGGTGCTGTACAATAGCTTTTATTCCTGGCTGCCATCCGCGGCGGGGTTTGCTGCAATTGGAGAAGGAAGCTGATTAAAGTTGGGTCAAACAAAGGAACTCTGGGGTCACAGCCCATGGGGAGAGCTGGGCCCGGGGCAGTGTGGCACTGGGTGCCACCTCAGACAGGAATGGCCTCGTGTCTTTGGCCAGGCTGCATTTTGGGGCTGCTAAGCTTTATTTAATTAACCTTTGTGAGATATACAAACTCCCTCTGGAAGGTTATTGAGTTTCCTGTATTTGGTGGTTTGGGATGTTCTGGTTTGGGAACACGATAGTCCCCAGCAAAGAACCCCTAAAAGCTGGGATGTTCCTTGGGCTGGGAGCAGGGCTGAATTCCTTGGGCTGAATTCCTTAAGGGACACACGGTTGTCTCTCTCCTCCCTCTCACTGCTGAGTCTGCAAGGTCCGGGGCAGTAGTGATTGCTCACATCATCTTCAGATGATGCTGATTTATAGCACCAAAATAAAGAATGAATTTTTTTTCTTTACCATCTATGAGTGTGTCTGTTCCTTCTGAGACCCTCAGTTCTGTCCTGTTTTGGAACCAGAGATGTGTGGAGGTAGGGGAGCTGACCTGGAAGGGCTGAAGAGGATTATTTTATCAAAACCTTGAACCCCCCTAACCCTGAGTAATCAGAACCAAGGACAAAAAGGTGAAGTCTGAATCAATCAGTGCAGAGAACACGCACGTCCTCTCTCATCCCAGCTCGTGGAGTAAATGTTGGGTGTTTTCCTGCAGAACCTGAGAGGTAAAAAGCGTTTTCACATTTGGAAATGTTATCAATTCACAGTTGATCATTGATTGCGGCTTTGAAAACCGAACACACATTTTGGAGACCCTCAATATTTTATTAAAAGGGAAATGGTTGGCTTGATTTGGAGGAGAGGAAAATACCGGAATGGCACTGATGTTACCTTGCACAAGGGACCTGAAGTTGGGGCTTTGAGTCTAACACACCTGTCATATTTTAAATAAATGTCTGAGATCCTGAATATCTGTTGTCTGATCCCACTGTCACCATTTTGGCAGAGTGGGCTGTGAAAAAGGGATGGCCAAGGATACACAAGGACACAAATTACGGCTCCGCTACCTGAAGTTAAAGGAAGAAACCAGCCCAAACTCTGGTGTTTTGGAGTGAACCAATTACAAGGAAGAGGGAAGAATGTGAAGTGGAGGGGATAAATCACTCTTTGTGCTGCTTGTCCTGAGTTTGTAAAGCATTAATTGCTCTATTGCCTCCTGGCAGAGGAAAGCTCAGCTGAACCAGGAGCATTCCTCTGCATTCACAACCTCAAATTATTTTCGTTCCCGGGTGATTTATATTTCACAGCCAGGGCCGAGATGATCCCCTGCCATCCCATTCCCTGCCATTCCCTCCTGCCAGACAACACTTTGCTGTTTCCCAGGCCCACCATTTGTAAAGGTTTGAGCCTTTTCATTACCTGCAGGTGAAGGACAGGTACAGGCACAGGGGGCTGGGGACATTGGTCATTTTGTAAGCACCTTCAGAAAGCTTTCCTGACATTACAGTTTCATTTTCACTTTGGTTGCCACCCTGCTTTTAAAGAGATGCTGCCCCTGCAAAATTCCAAAAGACCAGTGAAACAGCTGTATTAGCCTTAGCTTGCAGATATTTTTATGTCTGTTTCTTGATCCCTTTTATTATTTGCAGCATTTTTCAAAACTCACAGTCCTTGCCACAGAGAATGTGCTGATTGAGGATACAGGAAGATCCCAGTCACAAGACCATCCTTCCCTTCATCTTCATTTCTTACTGACTCCTGTCAATGGTTCTCTTTGGTAAATATTTCTTTTGGACAAATTTCTGATGAAAAAACTAATTGTCTGGATTTTCATCTTCTCTTTCAGTGTTAAAAGTGCTCTGGGTGGTTGGCTTTGCTCATCAGTCAACATTTGTGCCGGATTTTCCTAATAGGATGAGAGGCTGCTCTGGGGAGGGACACCTTATCACTGACTCATTCTTTCCTTATCTGTCACCTGTCAGAGGAGCTATCCTGGTGTTTGGGATGATGGTTCCTCCTTGAGAAAGGATGGAGCTGTGGAGAACTGGGCTGGAGTGGCTCTGGGTGTGGGCAGGACGAGGCTGTTTGGTGAAAAGGACATGAAAATAACCCCCGTGAGCGAAGCTGTGATATTACACTTGTCTTCAAGAAATCTGGGTCTGACCCGAATGGAACCGTTTATTCTTGCCTGGAAAGAAACACAGACGTGTTTGCTTTAGAGGCAGGACGCTCCCTGTGCTGGCCAGACTCCTATCAGAGCTTTCAGCACGGGATATTTTTGCTGGCCAGCCCCGAGCAGCGGCAGCCGGGTGTTTACCCTGGCTGGGCAGGCGGCGGCTCCGCCGTGCTCCCCTTCCAGGGTGAGGTGCTGTCCTTCCTGCTCTCCCGAGCTGCTGACAGCGACAACACTCGCTCGTCCTCTGGGTTAAATCACCTCGTGGTGAAGGCACAGCCCTCGGTGGGGCTGTGTGAGCTCTTGCAGGAAGCTCTGCAGAGCATCTCGTGTGCCCGTGCAGGTTTCAACACCTTTTCTGTTGCCTCTCAGTGGCTTTTTGGTCCTGTCAGATGCTGTCAGTGTGGAAATTGATATTTTTTTCCCCTGCTCTGCTTGTCCACCTGCCCTCAGGTGAGCTTTGCTTTGCAGCAAACTGCAGCAGAGGTTGAGCTGGTCAATATTACAGTGACCACAGACTGGTTTTGAGCTGAGGAAGCAGCTGGCTTGTCCTGAACTCCTTTGGTATCTTCCATCCTTGGTGATAAAAGGATTGTAAGTGGAGTATTCAAAGTTTGGGGTGAGGCTCCCTTTAGAGCTCCTTTTTGGGGGCTTGGACGTAAATGACCTTTCAGTGCAGGCTCGTTTCTGGAGGGAGGGGGTGTCGGAGAGCCTGGGCTCTGCTCCAAGCCTGCCCAGCCTTCCTGGGAATCCTCGGACCACCCAGGGCTCTGGGGTCCAGTGCTGGTGAACCCATCAGCCCCCCATCAGTGAGTGCAGCACAACAGGACAGTGTGTGTGGGATGTGGCTGTGGCCAGGCTGTGAAGGTGGCTGCTATTTGCGTGTCCTGCTGTAAATCAGCTGCTCGGCTTCACCCCTCGCTCACTGGAACCTCGCAGCAGGGTGGATCCTTTCAGCAACACTCAGACTCCCGGGGCTCTGATGTGGGAAGTGCCGGGGGCCAGGACCGTTCCTAATTAGCCGGGCTGCGTTTTGAAGCATGGGCCAGCCCAAACCTCGGCACAAAGGAGAGGTCAGCTGGGCAGGGCCGTGATTAGTGTCTGTGCCTGGAGGCCAGCTCGGGTGGCTTTGTCACCCTCCGCTTCAGGAGAACATTATTGTCTCTTTCTTTTATAGCACTGCCCTCATTTACCCAGCCTCTGACCTGCCCTCGGTGTTGTTTGATTGACTAAGGACCTGATTTCTCCTGCTAATCTCTCCCGAGCTGTTCAGTTGGAAGCCTTTGGATGTGTTAGGGCTGGGAGAGAGGGGTTTGCTGGAGGCCAGAGAAACATGGGACTGCGAAACACCCAGAGGTGTTGGAAGTCAAAACGGGAAGGGTTTAGTCCTTGGAAGCAAAGGAAAGCACAGGCAGTATTTTCTTGGATCCAGGAGCCAGATGCTCTTTCCAAGACAGAGAGATTTGCGTGACAGTGCCAGTTCAGGCTCAGGTGACTGCCCCAGTCCAAGGAGAGCCCGGTGCAGACTTCAGACTGACGGTAGCAAGATACTGTGATCGATGCTTCCAGTTCATGAGGCCAATTTAAAATCCGTTTTGTGGAATTAAATGGCTGCAATTGTTCTTCAGCTGTCAGCTCATTGGAGAGAATCCACGGTTAATAATACCAGGGCTAAATTAAGCAGAGCACTTCTCCAAGCAGCCAAGAAGTCCGAATACTTTTATTTATAAGCAGCCTCCTGATTCACAAGGTTAGCCTTCTGCTGGGAGGGGCGAGGAGCCCGAGGCCAGAGGAGATTCCTGCTGGGATTTTCTTGTATTTTGGCTCAGGAAGGCAGTGGAACAAGGGCGGCTTGTGCAGAGCTCGGCCGCGTCCTGTGCTATCGGCTTGTCCATCAGCCAAGCGTGGTATTTAAGAGCTGGCAAACAGGTAGGGCTGAGCTCTTTGAAGAAATCTGTGAGAGGAAACAAGCCAAGGCGATGCAGGGGCTTATTCAGCTAAAAAACATCTTTTGCAGAGGGAGTTTGGAAGAAAAGAGAGAGCGTGGTGGAGCTGGGGGATCGTCTGTTGTTGTAGCTGCTAAAGAAATGTCCTGGGACTTGTACCTGTGGGGTGACCCCAGGCCCAGAGTCCCTCACTGAGGTGTGGTGGTCACAACCGGCACCACCTCTGGCCTCTGTGTAACTTCGGGGCAATAACTCTGTGAATAACCGAGTGCTTCATGTGATTTGAGTTTCTAAAGGTGAACTGGAGTACAGCAAACAGCCTTTTGGATGTGTATGACGTTGTCCAGCTCTGTCCAGCTCCATCAGTGAGTGATGGAGCACGTGCAGAGGCAAAAGCATTGCCGGCCATTTGTTTAAAGGAACACGATAGTGGGTGAAGCGGAGCTGAAATCTGATGGGCTTTGGTGGATTTGAAATATGGCTGGCTCTGTTCTTTTCAGGCTTTCCTTGGGCTGAGCTCAAGAATTAAGGATTTCATGATCATTTAAAAGAGATTATCGTATTGAGTGGAAGAAAATATGCGGCTCAAGCCCTCTGGATGAGTTGTAGCCCTCTGCTTAGGTTTTGGCAAATAAATCAGAGTGGAATCTTTTCACTGATTTGAAATGTTCGCACAGATCTTTACTGCTCCTCATGTTAAGATCTGCCAAGGGTAAGAAAGCTTGGAAGGAAATGACTCATTGAGCCACCTGAAGAAGACAAAACCCTGCTTTGCTGTGGGCGATGGCTACCTTGGGCCAAGTCATGTGAAGTGCTGGATGGCATCTTCAAAGTGCTGCATCCCCTTCCATGAGGGCTGAAGCTCCCCAGCACCTCCCGTGCTCCCTCCTCGGCCGCGGCAGTGCCGGTCCCGTGGCGGAGCGGCAGCCCCCGCTCTAATCTCCCTGCAGAGGATTTCCTTGGAGCTTCCCAGCCAGCTGTGACCAATTAAACGGGGGCTGTGGCTGCAAAACCGCAGCCGCTCGCAGAGCTGGGTGAGGGCTGTGCAGGGTTTATGGCTCTGAGAGCGGAGAACTCTGCCCGAGGTGTTTTCTTCCCGTAAACCACGCGGGGAAAGCCGGGCTTGCGAGCTCGGAGGTGAGTCAAGGGACGTTTATGGAGGTGAATGGATTATTTTCCAGGCGATGTGAAATGCTCCAGTGTAACTGGACCGCTGGGATCCCATCGTGTAATTGGTAATAAGAAGGATTTGTTACACAAAGGCAAAGGAAACTGAATTAAAGCTGAATTCTTGGATTGTTTCCGGAGAGGATTGAGCCCATCCCCCTGGTCAGGTAGCCAAGGACCTTTCCAAGCTCACAGTTCCTTGCCAATTACAGGTTTTTTGCAATGAGAGAGAACATGATTGTGAGTGAGAGACTAAAATCTTCAGGTCTTCAGTGGATTCACAAAAGAGAAATGACAGGGGACAGCTTGACTCCCTGACTGTGACAGAATCACTGAATCCTTTAGTTTGGATAAAACCTTTAAGACCATCAAGTCAAATCATTCACTGGATCGTCCCTTGTTTTCAAAGGATCTGCTGAAAATCAGTGGTGTGGGAGCCACACTAGCCATGGGCACAAGGGCCAGGTTCCAACCCAAATACGAGGATTGGGGAGTGAGATGAGGAGTGAGGACCACAGCAGGAATGAGAAGCATTGCTGCAAAGCTGCCTGGAATTTGTAGAACTAATTTATGGTTAAAGACACAGCCCACTCCGCAATAAATCATTGGTATGTTATATTTTCCATTTCTGGGTTTGGAGAGGTTGGAGAAAACATTTTTTTAATTCATTAAGTGCTGCCTCCTCTGAGGCATCATTTTAAAGCTGTGTTCTCTGGCAGGTGATAACATCTTTCAAGCAGCCTCTGAAATGCCTTATTCCCACCTCAGCAACAGGTTTGCCTTAATTTTTTTCCTTGTTTGTTGTGTTTCTGTTTCATCTCCCATGCTGCATGGGCTCAGTACTACAGTATAATTGGTTTATAATTCAGAACCAAACCCATGTTGAGATTCCAGTCATTACAAATACCCTTTTTTTTTTTTCTGGGAAGATGCTCAGAGGGTTCCCTCCCCAGAGGTCTAACCCATGTGAGTTATGTGAGGAAAGGAGGACACTTTCCACACATTCTTGATCCAAGTTTCAGTGTGTGCGACTTCCTGTTGTGTTTTTCCCTTGGGCTGGAGCTTGATATTCTGTGCAGCCTGGATCCAAACTGAGTTGTTTATAGTGGAGAAGGAAGAAAATCTCCCACTAACAACCCCCACAGAGAAATCCAGGTGGCACCAGCCAGTGAAGGAGTTTTTTATGGTCACTTTTTACCATTTATACAAAGTTCAAATGGAAAATATTACCTTGGAAAATGGGACTCCTCTTGCATCAGTGGCACCGGGATCAAAGCACCGGCTCAGGGAATTTATTCGTCTGCAGCTTCTTTATCATGGAATTATGGAATTATAGAGTGTACGGGGTTGGAAAGGAACCACAAGAATCATCAAAGCCGTGCCGGGGCTGGAGCTGTGGCCCTGGGACCGGTTCTCCCTGCACATTCCTCAGCAGAGGAACCTCTAGACTGAAAGGAGAGTCCAAGGGGACCCTCACCATTCTGGGCTGACATTCCCCAGTCCCAGCATGGCTGGTTTCCTCCCAGACACACTTAATTTTACGGGGCTGCAGTTTCCCGTGGCTGAGCTTGCAGACGGTGACACATGTGCTGTGTGTAACGTTGTGGCCCCTTTTCCCCCCTGCGTGATTCAATGTTTGTGGGGCCTCTGCAACCCCTCCACGTCCCCGCCGGCCGCAGGGGCACCTGTTCGACCCTCGCTCTCTGTGAACCAGCCAAAACCCAATTTTGGAAGCCAACAGGTGTTTCTAGTTTGCGGCACGTTAACGGATATTGACTGCCTGTCTTCCCGCCCCTCCAAGCCCATAAACCCGTGGATCTGGAAAGGCTCCACTCCAGGCTGGAGCAGCAGGCCCAGCACGGGGTGCCAAGAGGCCAAGCCGAGCTCCTTCTCCACTGCAGGCGTCGCTCAGGCTCACGGGCTGGGGCTGCTGGCCCCCAGCTGCTCTCTGAAGTCATTCCTTTGTGTTTGACTTTCCATTCACCCCGGAATGCTGGCTGGAAAACCTGGCACGCTGCGGCTTTCCGGGCACTGCCATGGCTGGGGGGTTTTGTGTTGCACGGAGCCATCGGCTGGTCCAGCCCCGTGAGAATTGTTACAGAATCACAGAATGTGCAGGTTGGAAGAGACCCTCAAGATCATCGAGTCCAACCCAGCCCTAACACCTCAACTAGGTCATGGCATCGAGGGCCACATCCAGTCTGCTTTAAACACATCCAGGAATGGTGACTCCACCACCTCCCCAGGCAGACCATTCCAGTACTTTATCACTCTTTCAGTGAAAAACTCCTTCCTAATATCCAACCTGTATTTCCCTTGGTGCAGCCTCAGGCTGTGTCCTCTCGTTCTGTCAGTGCTGCCTGGAGAAAGAGACCAACCCCCAGCTGTCTACAGCCACCCTTCAGGAAGTTGTAGAGAGTGATCAGGTCACCTCTGAGTCTCCTTTCCTCCAGGCTGAACAACCCCAGCTCCCTCAGTCGTTCTTCATATGGTTTGTTTTCCAAGTCCTTCACCAGCCTTGTTGCCTCCTCTGTTACAATTCAGGATGCCTCATGTAACCACCCACAGAACTCCGATTTCTTCAGAGGGCATTATAGCAAAGGTTACTGAAAGACTAATTCTTTTCATACAGTGTTTCAGTACAAGGGATAGGATTGGTCTTTTAGGGCACCACCTTTTTGTAAACATCTCTGCCAGTGAACAAGTTGGAAACACAGCAGGCGTCAGGAGGGGGATATCTACAGGGATTGTCTTGGGTTCCTCCTTATGATTTCCCAGGCCAGACTGAGTGAGTTCTCTACTTGGTTTTCCCACAGGCTTCAAGATTCTGCCTGGAGTCAGAGAATCCGTGTTCTGACCACAGTCAGTTCCCACACGTGAGCGGCCACCAGGCACTGGGCTGGTGCTGGAAGCAGTTTTTTCATGGTTTTCACCCCACTAAGGGAATCTGCCTTTCCCAGGTGCCTTCAGTCATGCCATGTCCACGAGGTCTTGTAGGTGGCAGAGCCTTGGTTTGAGGTGGGACTCCGCTGCACTTGGGCTCTGCCAATGCAAAGAGAAGTAGAATAACCCGCGTTTGCCTGTTAAAATAGGGATTCTTTTCCTGTGGAGATTTATGTGGCTTGCTTAAAGACTGGCTAGACCATTCCCAGAGGTCCGACCCAGCTCTCCTTGCCAGGAGCTGTTTCGAATCACGGGTAATGGGAGTCAGTTCTGTGATTCATGGTCCTGAAATGACTGTCAGAGATCAAAGGGCCAAAATAACTGAGCCCGGTGTAAGAAAGGCCGCGGCCGGCGGGGGCCGGGCTCCCCTCGCTGGGTTGAGTGGAGGAAGGGGCAGGAGGGTTCTCAGCAGTTAAAGAGGACCCGGGGATGTTGTGCCTTTCCTTGGCATGCCATTGTGCTGTGCGAGGGGTGTTGGGTTTCAGCCCCGCAGATGCCGAGGCGATGGATGCCAGATGTGTGTCATTAGAGGATACCTCTCCTTACCAGCTGCAAATTGTCCCTCGCTTCCTCTGCTGTTTTCATCGGGAGAAGCTTGAATTCCCGCTATTTCCTGCCATATCAGATGTTGTCAGGCTGCTCCTTAGCTGGCAGGTCATGGAATCGTGCGGCCTGAACCAGTCACGTGTGGCAAAAATCAGGCATTGTGCGTTGATTTGTATTTTTGTCAGGAGCTTGGTTAGGATTTGCCCTGATAAACTTGCCCATAAAATTACCTTTTACATTTAACTTGCAGAGTGAATCCCCAGAAAACTCCAAGGATTCTACTGGAAGAATGCTGGAGATGGTTTTGTACTTATGTGAGAAGAAGACGTGGCTTTTCACTTTGTGGTCTCTGGTGCAACAGGATATGCTCCTAAAAAATGCGTGTTTTAAAACTGGAGGAATGGTTAAAAAATAGGACTACAGAATGGTCATGGTTAGCGATAAATTCATGAGGAAAATGTTCACACTTTACCCAGGCTTTTCTTCAGCAGGAGTCTGAGGTTTCTGTGAGGTTCCATGTGTTTGATACCTTGCTGTGGGGCACTTGTTGAGTTCTTTGAATACACCATTTTCCAGGCCCTTGGAAGCTCATTCCCGCCTGTCTCTTCCAGACAGAACACTTCAGCAAGCTCCCTTCTAGAAACGGCCTGAAGGACCTTTTTTATTTTTTTCAAACCTAAAAGAAAGGTTCATTATAAGGAAAACGAGAGCAGCAACTCCCTTTCCTGAGCATTTCCCGTGGCTGTTCCCACCTGGCTCCATGCTGGCCGTGTCTGAGTGAGGAGGAGGAAGGTGAGGAGCATTCCATGGGCAGGGATGGAGGAAAGGAGAGGAAAAAAGACCTGGATCTTTTCTAAGGAGTGTGTTTGGAGGTACCTGTCCCTTCCATGCTGCTGTCCTGGCACATTCCGTGGTTGGAAATGCAGCATTGGCTTTGACCTGTCCCAATATTCAGTGGAGAGCGGAGGTGCCTGAAATGCGTAGGAGAAACAGATGTAGAAAATGAGTTTTGGGAAGCGGCAAACCAGGTAATTTGTCTGGTTTAAAATGATTTAGGCATTATCCCCCTCCATACGGGCTGGGAACCTGCCCTGGATTGCGCTGCAGAGTAGTGACTCCTGGCAAAAAATTACATTGTTTCAGTCTCCTTTTCCCCCCGTTGCTCAGGATCTCACCTCATTAATAGTGGAAATTTTGGAATGTCAGATATTTGGCGTATCTGGCTATTGGAGCTGTACAATAGGTCCCTGTGGCTGTCACTGAGCCCCATCTTTCAGTGGGGAGGTGTTTGATCTGCACCTGGTTGTGCCGGGACTGGCCCTGCCCAGGAAACCTCTCCCACCTTAAACAATTACTCCTTCCAGGAGGTGACTTTCCAGTTTAAAACATTACATTTATGCTTTTTTTTTTTTTTTTTTTTAACTCACGAATCTTCCTAGAAGCGAGTAGCCCTGACCCTTTCATTAGAGACAAAAGGGAGTGTGTATAAATGTCTTTTGTGGCTTGGCAGTAAACTTGCTGAGGACGACATAAAACGTGCTCATTAAATGCTCTTTACCCAGCATTGCTTTTTGTTTTCAGCAGCACTGTGATGTTTCATCCCACCATTAATTGCCTAATACCAATTATGGCATAAACAAGCCATTTGCTAGTGTAGCTTTTTCCATTTATTTTCCAGGGTTCTTACTCTTGACACCCATTATGCGTCTGGGGACGTGAGGGGGCAATATTTGTGGGGAAATACAAATAACGAGATCGGTGATCAATAGTTTTAGGCAGACCTTCCTGTGCCATAAACGCCACCATGGCTCTTGAGAACCTCCCAAAATGCTCCCCCCCCCCACTTGGATGCTTTGTTGTATTGAGCTTAATTATATGGAGACAAAGAGACTTGGAGAAGAGTCTTTTTTCCCAGGGATGTGCCGGTTTTCTGGGCGTAAGACACGGACTGTTGTTGTGCGCTGGCAGCCGAGGGAGCGGCCTCCAGGGAGAGGTGGGCATTGCCTGGGTGTCACAGACACCCCAAACGCTGCCAAGTGCCTCGAAAGACTGGGCAGAGGCAATGAGGGGGCAGAGCTGACCCCTCCTGACAGCCCTTCTGCACGAGGTCATCCTCTCCTTCATGGAATTTCAGCTCCTGGCTCTGTCCCGGCCAAAATCCGGGAGCTGGCTGGAACAAGCAGCAATGCTGCAGCACTTTGGAAGGTACTGCTTTAGGATTCCCTTTGGAATAAAGAGTGTGGCTTCTGGAGCTTCTGGGGCTTCTGGGGCTTCCCATTCATGTGAGTGAGTTTAAAGCTGATTGGTGAAACATCTGGATGTCACACTGACTTCTTGCCATGCCCGTAGCTCTCATTTCTCACTCTGATAGCAGAGATTGATCCTTTGTCATTGCTGCTCCTGTCAAGCCTGGTCCCTCCATTGCAGAGATGGGCACTGACAGGCTCCTTGTGTAGGAATCACAGCCAGAAGGACTCAGGAGGCAGGAGAGGCTTTGATGTTTGGCTGGAAAAATGGGAATGAACCAGGGTTACGAGCCCTGGCTGTGGGAATGAGCGCAGGGATGTGTCTGGAGCCCAGATCCGCTGCCTGGGGACACGTGTGGTGCTCAGAGCTGTCCACTCCTCCAGTCCCTGTCTGAATCCTTTACAGCTCAGCCTGGTGCTACAGCATTTCTTCTGAACTCTCCAACTAGATCTTGCTAAATTTCCCCCCTTCATTCTGTGTGAATCTCTTTGGTTTCGTAAGTGGTGAGAAGGAAGCTCCGTGCTGGCAGTAAGTCTTGGTCACTGGTGTCCATTCAGAAGCCACCTGCTGTGGGGACACACCACTGAAGGTCACCAGCGGCCTGGTGAGCACAGAGCTTCACCCTGGCACAGATTTTGCTGTGAGGAAAAGCTAAAAATGGAACAAACCTGTTGGAGACACTCAAACCTCCTTATGCTCAGCCTTGGCAAAGCCTCTGTGATCTCACAGAGCTGAGGTTGCTTCAAAGGGTTGGAAACTTTGAAGGAAGTCTCTTCACCTTCTCTATAAGAGCAATACAGGTTCTTTCCCAGGAGAGTCATCTTCCCTTTTTTCCCATTAAATACAGTTTTGGCCATACAGTGGAAAAAAAACCATCAAAGCCCAGCTGTGCTTTGCTGAGCTCCTGAAGGGAAGCCTTGGAAAGCCTCGGAAAGGCTGCCAGGCACAGTATATTTTTTTATTGCGTCCATTATATAATGTGTCAAAAAAAGAATTCTCTCCACTGTGGGGAGATATTTATAGTCCATAGGGTTTTATGGCAGGAGTGGAGTGTCTCAGGTTACCCTGGCTAAGCCAAGCCAAGCCAGGCTGCTGCCTCTGGCTCCACAGGAGCAGGTCTGGGAGCCTGAGGGTGACCTGGGGAAAGGAACAGTTCATCTGGATGTCATGACCTGTCCCACCTCTCCAGCTGCTGAGGAACCTTGGGAGGACCAAGCAGAAATTTTCCCAAACTCTCAACAAATTGGGCGTGGCAGCAGGTAGGAACCAGTGGCAGGATGTAGGAGTGGGCAGGAGGAGGAGGAGGAGGGTGTCTCTGGTGAGTCTGCCTGAGGCTCATATTGGTTAAGGAGCTGAGGAAACAACAAACAATGTGACACCCATAGGAAAAAAGTGTGATCTGAGTGGAGAGGGGACATTTGGTGGAATCTTTGCCTCGCCCATTAACAGAAGCTGTGGGGAAGGCATCTGGCCCAGGTGTGGGAATGCTCTTGGGTCCATGTCTGGTCTCTCTTGTGGCAGTTCCCCCAGGATATCTGCACAGCCTAAAGCAGCACCTTGTGCTGACCTGGCACACATTCCAGTGGGATGGAGGCGGATGAAGAGGTCACAGATGTCTCCTTTAGGTCAGGAAGATTCTCCAGTGGCAGTTTCCCTGCAAGTGTGGTTGCCTCGCCTCGGAGGAGGCAGCTGGAAAAGCGATGAGCAGAAATGTGTTTACCAGAACTGAACTAATGAAATATTTGAGCTCAATTTTCCTCTTCTTTAAATAATAAATACCTTAAAGAGCAGATAAAACCCTTCACAGCTTTTCGCGCCTTAACCTCTGTGTCGAGGAGTCGAGTTCCAAAAGACCTGCAAAGTTTACAGACAACTTGCTTATGCAGCTTCTAACTTCACGAGGATTGAAAGCCCTGACTGTGGCATTGATTAAACCTTCTTTGGCCATCTGACATATTTATATTTGCGAGGAGTTCAGAGGGAGCCAAGGCTGATAATGCAGTCACTCTGGGGAGGCTGGCTCGCACTGGAGAGGGGGTGTCACATTGCACATGCACAGCTGGTACGTGTGGGAATGATGCCACTGTGATAAAGTGAGCCTGTGCTCCCTTCTCCATCTCTCCTGGGACTCCCCAAAACCCACACAGGGCACGTATGTGAGTGTGTTGGTGCGTGTGGGATCTCTCCACGTGTGGTGGTGTGTTTTCCTACATCCACACAGCTTAACGACATCCCAGAAGTGCCTCACGCTGCCCTTCCTGCCACAGCAGGCACAGCCCTGGTCATGTATGAGGAAAACATCACAGAATCTCAGGATCATTAATTTTGGAAAAGAACTTCAAGATCATCAAGTCCAAGCTGTGCCCAATCCCCACCTTGTCACCAGCCCAGAGCCCTGAGTGCCACCTCCAGCCCTTCCTTGGACACCTCCAGGGATGGGAACTCCAAACCTCCCTGGGCAGCCCCTGCTGAGGCCTGACCACCCTTTCCATGGGGAAATTCCTCCTGATGTCCAACCTGAGCCTCCCCTGGCACAGCTTGAGGCAGTTTCTTCTTGTCCTGTCCCTGATTCCTCAGGAGCAGATCCCGACCTCCACCTTGCTGTACCCTCCTGTCAGATTAAACGATAAACAAAATGAACTAGAAAGCACCAGATACCTCGGCAGTGTTTGAAAAACTACCCAAAGATGACGGATGACATCAGTTTGGAAATTAAGGAAGAAATAAGGGGCGAAGGGAAAAGCCCGTGGGAAGCGGTGCCCGTGGCACGGAGTCAGCATTATCTGAGCACGGCAGGAAGCTGCAGAGCTGTGAGTGATAATCTGCTCCCTGCAGACCACGCAGCTCCCAGCAGGCACAGCCTCCTTTTATTCCCCCAAAAAAAAGAGATTTCCTGGAGGTGCTGTCTGTCACAGCTGGTTTATGATGTCTCTGTTATTGCAGGTCAGGAGGAGCCAGGCTGGCCTTGTCTCGGCATTTGATGTAATCCATAGAAAGGTGTTGGGTTAACAGCGTTAGGTTAATAGGGAGGAGAATGTGGGTAGAAATCCTGGAGATATGGGAAAATCTAAAATATCTCTTTACAGTTTCTCTTTCTCACGAGTCTGGTTACACCTTTGCATCTTACAACTTGTCTTTGCCACCCCTGCTGGTGGATCTCCTGGAGCTACCATGGGAGACAGGGGTTGAAATGCCACAGTGCCAAATCCCAGAGGGCGCTGGGCTGGAGAGAGGGGAAACGACACAAAAAGGAGAAGGAGGAAAACAACAAAGAAACAAAAAACCCCACCGAGGCTGGATTTTGTGCGCAATCCCTGTGTGCTGGCAAACTTCAGCAGAGCCCCAACACTGGGGGGATTGTGCAGCCCGGCTCTGGCTCATCCCCCTGGCACAATTTCAGAGAAACAACGGACAGACTCCTCTTTCATCCCAAATTCAGCCAGGCAGAAGTGCCTGCAGGACCCACAGCCAGCCCTGAGCTTAACTCCTTGCATTTTAGTGCTGGAGAAAGCGAATTGTCTGATTTCCTTTAGGTTGCCAGGAGGGCTCGTTCCTGGGGGAATATTGATGGGTTTCTAAGGGGTCAAACCCCCAGGATGCCGCAGCCTTTCTCCCAACAGAGCTGCTTTCAGGAAGATGTTCTAGAACAGCCTCGTTTTTAGGGAATAATTACCCAAAGCTTCTCTCGGAGAGCAGCCGGAGTCTGTGAGGTGTCCTCTCGGCCAGAGGGAGGGGGTAGAGCATCTCTGCTGGGCTCGGCTCCGCTCGGGATCTGTCCCCGGAGCCGTGTCGCAGATTTCCTGAGAAAAGGAGGACGGAATTTGTATTTGGAATGAGATATTGAGCTACCCATCTGAAGCCTGCCTGGCTGAGGCTTGGCCTTAAAGGCCCTGAAGCCTTGAAGCTGTTGCACAGGTAAAATTACCTGTGGCGCAGCAGAAAAATTAGATGTTAAGGTGTTATTGTTTAATAGTAAGTTTTCTAGAGGTCACCGAAAGCAATTATTAATAGGCACGTTTAGCCACCTTAAAAGTAAAATGAAAACAGTGTGTGTTTGCATTTTCTCCTGCACTGAATGCCAGTGAAAATGTCGCTCTAACTGTAAACTGTATAAAACTGTATATAACCTGCCATCTTAAACAAAATAAACAAAAAACGTGTGATTGACCATACTAATTAAACCTACTTAGCTGCCTTCATAGCATTGCTAAAGGAAGAATCCCAGCAGCAAGGTGGCTTTCCCTGAATATTGGGAATGAATCCAACCTGCTTGCGCTATCCAAGGTGAGGAACGTGCTGGGATGGGGCTGAGGTTGGCACATTGGCATCAAAATTTGGACCCTGGTTCTCTTTTCCCAGGGAATTGGACCCTGGTCCTCCTTTCCCAGGGAATTGGACCCTGGTCCTCCTTTCCCAGGGAACTGGACCCTGGTTCTCCTTTCCCAGGGAATCGTGAGCGTGTGGATGGTTGAGATGCTCTGGAGAAGGTCTCACCTTTCGGGATCACCAGGATAATGCACAGACATTCCTTTCTCCTGCCGAGTTCCCTGCCCTGAGTCCCGGAGCTGGGCTGAGCTGTGTGCTCTGGAGCTGGCTGTCACTTTCTGGGAAAGCTGGAAAGTTGTTCGAGGCGAAGCCAGATGCTTCCAAACTTCGACCTCTGGCATTTCAGCTTCCTTCAGGCCTCTTTTAGCGGAGCTGTAAAATCACCTGACAATAGCCATGAATATGAATGGCTCAGCCCCAAGGCAGAGGGAGGACTGGGGGTTTGTTTCCAGGTTAAAAGTGGACGGCTGCTTTCATGTGGGAGCCTGCAACCTCCATAAATAAAACACCAGATGTGCTCGGATTCTGTTCGCCTTTAAACGACTTGGGAATTCTCATAAAGAACAGGAATACCCGGGGTCACCGGGACTTTGTTTCAAACCTTTCCTCGCAGGAGTCACGCAGGGGGAGCTGCGGGATGCCGGGGCTGAGCAGCCAGGGCATCCTGAGGGATCCTGAGGCTCTGAACTATCTGTTTCTTATCTTCTTTTCTTCGTGTTAGAGCCGGGATTAATAAATGGGAGTCGCAGTTTTGTGTTTGCACTCAGTGTTTATTAATTGTTATCTATATTACGGTCTCATGTGTCGTGAGCTCTAACTAATAAAGTAGGAAATGGTGTATGGATGCCTCTAACTCTTTCCAAGGTCTTTTTAATCATGAATAACGAGATGACACCTTTATTATTTATACTTTTGCCCCAATAATTGACTACCTAAGGTCGACAATGCAGACCCTTTCACCCAATAAGAAAAAAACACTCCAAACCACGGAGAAGAAGGTGAAGAAGGACTTAGACAATGGCCCAAATCTTCCATATTGCCCTATATATATCACTATAGCCTAAAGCCTTAAAATCTATCTTTGCAGGGTTTCAACACTGAACCATCCAGATTAAGCCAGGCTTACCTGTAAATCCTCCAAAACGGGGCCAGTCTGCTCACAGGGACAGGATGTTGGTGCAGGTGTTCCTGCAGGAGGACGCACAGACCACGGGACAGTGCTGTGCCCCAGGGAGGGGATGATGCTGTCAGTCCCTTCCTTGGGAGGGATTTGTACTCAGAATATATTTGAAACAAATCTTGCCGCAGGTGCAAGGCTGGAGGAGCAGGATGGGTTTCTTCCCCAGAGAAGAATTTTTCATTTTTTAAATGAGCACGGATTACCTGGGAAAAAATGTGCTATGTGGGTGAAAGTTCAGAGCAATGTTCTCTTCCCTAACTCTTCCTTGAAAACAAAAAGCAAATGTAGGTATTTCACAAGCAGGTTATTTGAAACAGTTTTGACAGAAATCGTGGAGGAAGTTTCATATTGAATTTATTTATGTTCACACGGCACTTTGAATAAAACTCAGAAGCTTTCCAGGGGCTCCTCGATGTGACCTTGGGAATCAAGTGTTGGTGGAGCCTGTGGGGTGATTTGAGGCGACCCACACTTGGTTTCAAGGGTCTGTGGGAACCTCCAGGAGGAGTGAACAGTGCTCTGTGCCCACTCCAGTTGCTGCACGAGTCCTTTGGTGTCTCACCACGATAAACATGTGAGCACAGGAAAAACCAAACCCTCGAGGTGGCTCGGTAGCATTCTTGAATACTGGCTCGTTTTGTTTTGAAAAAAAACCACCTGAAAAGTGACATTTCTGGGTGATGCGAAGGATGGGAGAGATCAGGACACAGCAGCTGAGTCACCTCTGCTGTCCAGTCCCGGCCAGGGTCAGTCCCTCAGGCTGGATTTGAACTGCAGAGTCTGTCCAAAGCTCACAGAACTCAGGATGACCAAAAAGCCCTAAAACCACGACAGGAAAATCCTCACCCTCAGCCAGGGGTGATGCTGAGCCCGTGGCGAGCCGGGGGATGAGGAACACTCCTCGTTTTATTTATGGCTCGTGTGTTTCTGTCATGGAGGAGGGAAGTTCCGTAATGCTTTGATAAATACAAGCTCTAGGGAGCTGCAGGAGTGTTGGCAGAGCCCAGCCACAAAGCTTATTCTGACAAAACGTGGAGGCAAGGATCATTCCGGCTCTGGCTGCATCTGCTGGAGAAACTTACAGGGCTCACAGGGAACCTGCTGAGACTGGGTCTGTTTCAAAGATTAAAGGGAATTTCATGTGAAAGCTGCAGTTAAACATAATAATAATTAATTTATTATTATTATTA
>VZDJ01000034.1:3415683-3433281 GCA_008694505.1 Cyanoderma ruficeps
TATATAAAACTATAACTATATTTATTATGGTTCTGGCCATCACTGGTGTTGCTCTCTAATGTCCCAGATGTGCTTCTCTGAAGCCTGGAAGTGTTTCCTCTGCACTGGTCCTTTTGTAGCTGCTCATCAACAGCATCTTTCAGCTCTCTTGTTGAACCATCCCGGTGAGAGCGGCTCAAGCACATCCCTGCTCCATCTGAGCCCATCAGCCACCGGGTCTTGTGTGGAAAAATGTCATTTTAAAAAGCGAAAAGGAGTGGTAAATGGCACTCTTCCCTCACAAAACAGTGCTCCAGGTGTTCTGTCTTGTCTTTGCACTCAAAGGCCTTTGCAGTCCCTATTCACTGCTCATCCATGACTGGAGGCGGAGATCTCCATTTCATGGGGCATTCAGTGGCAGACACAGGAAAGAATGTCAAACCCACAGTTTCCGTGGTTAATTTCCATGGAAACCGTGGAGGTATTTTCCACCCGAAGCGTTGGGAAGCCGTGACAGCAGTAGTTACCCAAAGTACCCAAAAGAGGTTTCACTACTGGTGGTGCTCATATCTTGCCCCCAAAGGGTTAAAATTTGGGGGACATAATTTGAAAACCAGAAACAGGGAGATAGTCAGAGATTCAGACAAAAGGACTTCAGTCACATGTTGGGAGCATATGGGAACTATTACTGAAGGAGGAGAGTGAAGCAGAATGCAAAATGAGCACAAGAGATGCCCCAACCTCTTCTTTCTGTGGGAAGGAGGCGGTTGAGGGGGACAGAGAGAAAACAGGAAGGTAGAATTAAAATAAACAACGCAGAATTGCTCTGTTGTCCCCGGGTTGGCATTCCCTCTCCTCCTCTGTTTGTAGGGACAAGGCACGTGCTGCTGGGCAGCTTCTGGCCAGAGCGCTCTGCTGACACAGCCTGTCTGCCATGTGCTTCCAATATCGAGATCTTTAGCATAACAGAGAAAAAACAATAATTTTATTCACTTAACAGTGCAAATATCCCTGTGGCTTTTCGACAGGAGCAGCCTCATGGGTTGCTTTCTCACAGAGGACGGCCTTGACCTCTCGGAGCCCTGTGGGTGGGTTATTTCTGTCCCAACCAGCAGAGCTGCTGGTCACAGTGAGTGCAGAGCTGATGGGTGCCCTGGAGCACCACTATGAGTGACAAGAAGTGACATCCCCTGTGACACTGCAAAGCTGATTTGGAGCTGGTGCAGGAAATCTGATGGTTCTCTCCCCTGGCTGCATCCCTTCCCTCCCTGCATCCCTGGCCTCACACAGCTCTGGTTCCGGCGTGTTTCTCTCAGTTGAAATGACCTGCTGAAACCGGCTCATCTTCCCAGGAATCCTCTCTCTGTTACTAGGGTGCCCCAAAGGATTTTTCGGGAAGAACTGCAGGAAAAAGTGCAACTGTGCCAACCGGGGTCACTGCCATCGGATTTATGGAGCCTGTCTGTGCGATCCCGGCTTGTACGGCCGCTTCTGCCACTTGGGTACGCTTGTCCTCGTGGTCACCCTGGCAAGGACGTTCCTGGCCCTCCCCCTGGGTGTCTGACCAGCTGTTCCCTTTTTCCTGCAGCGTGCCCCAAGTGGGCGTTCGGGGCCGGCTGCTCGCAGGAGTGTCAGTGCCTGCAGCACAACTCGCGGGGCTGCGACGCCAGGGACGGCTCCTGCCGCTGCAAGCCCGGCTACCGCGGCCGGCGCTGCGAGCACGGTGAGTGAGGCACACAGCCACACCTCCAGCTGGGCTGGGAAACACCCCTGAGGTCTTTGCTGTGACCCGACACCTCCTCGTCACCCAGACCGTGGTACTGAGTCCAGTTTCTTAAACACCTCCAGGGATGGTGACTGCACCAGCTCCCTGGGCAGCTCATTCCCACCCCTGAGCACCCTTTGTGAAGAGCTTCCTCCTAATGTCCAGCCTAAACCTCCCCTGGTGCAGCTTAAGGCCGTGTCCTCTCGTTCTGTTGCTGTTCCCTGGGAGCAGAGCCCGACCCCGCCTGGCTGCGCCCTCCTGGCAGGGAGTTGTGGGGAGTCGTGAGGTCTCTCCTGAGCCTCCTCTGCTCCAGGATAAACAATCCCAGCTCCCTCAGCCATTCCTCACAGAGTGTGTCCCCGACCCTTCACCAGCCTTGCTGCCCTTCTCTGGACACGCTCCAGCCCCTCCATGTCCTTCCTAAACTGGGGGGGCCCAGAACTGGACACAGCACTCGAGGTGCTGCCTCAGCAGTGCTGAGCACAGGGGAGGAATCACTGCCCTGCTCCTGCTGGCCACACCATTCCTGATCCAGGACAGGTGCCATTGGCACTCTTGGCCACCTGGGCACTCTGCTGGCTCCTGTCCAGCTGCTGTCCATCAGTCCCCACAGGTCCCTTTCTGCCTGGCCACTGTCCAGCCACTCTGTCCCCAGCCTGCAGCACTGCAGGGCTTGTTGTGGCCAAAGTGCAGGACCCGGCCCTTGGTCTTGTCAAACCTCACATCCCTGGATTTGTCCCATCTACCCAGCTTGTCCAGGTGCCTCTGCAGAGCCCTCCCACCGTTCAGCAGATCCACACTCACACCCAGCTCGGTGTCATCTGGTGTCATTCTGTTCCCACGAAGCACCTCCAGAGCATCCCCCTTTCTCCTCCCATGGCCTCTTTTCCCCATTTATTTTCATTTATTTTCATTTCATTTCTCCTCCCATGGCCTCTTTTCCCCATTTATTTTCCCAGGGCAAAGCTCTGCTTGCTTTCCACCCTCCCAGGCTGTCTCCCCTCTTGCTCACTCAGGAGCACAGTGTGCCCACACTCAGCCACGTTCAGGGGTCACCAGGAGCTGTGTGGTGTGTGGGGACAGCTGTGACAGTGGGTGGTGGGGACAGCTGTGACAATGTGGAGTGGGGACAGCTGTGACAGTGGGTGCTGGAGCTTGGAAGGACACTCAGCCCCCAGGGCCGGGCTCTGCCAGGGGCAAGGAGTAATTTCAGAGCTTCTTTCTCTCTGATGATGGTTGTTCACAGGCTGTGACCCTGGATATTACGGGGATGGCTGCAAGAAGAAGTGTAGCTGCTCTCCAGGAGTGCCCTGTGACCCTGTCACCGGGAAGTGTCACCAGGAGTGTCCCCCAGGCTACCACGGCGAGCGCTGTGACCAAGGTAAGGCAGGGCAGCTGTGTGTGTGCTGGAAACTCACCAGTCCTCACAATTTTGCTTCACAAAATGATACAAAAGCACTTCCAGAATCCCCTGAGAGCCCCAGCCCACTGCAGATGATCTGATGGGTGGCCAGCAGAGACTTCAGGGGACACAGGAGCTGCTGTCCACGGCTCTCTGTGAGATGCTGCTGCCTCTTTAAAGTGGGAGAGTGAATTCCTTGTATAAAATGACCCTGATTCAGAAAATGAGAGCAAGGTCTCACTTCCCCCTGCCACTGGATATCTCTGTGTTGGTAGATGGAGGTGATTGGGATCTAATTATCTTTCCCTGGCCTTGATGTCCTTTTCCTTCCAGGCAATCCCTGCCCAGCACAGCAGTATCACATTTTCTTCTCTGTTCTATATCCCTTATTGAAACTCTGTTTCATCTGCAAGGGCAAAGGCACTTTGTACTGCAAGTAAAATTTTACATTTAATTTACATTAGGATTCAAACTTCTGCCTCTTTATGAACCTCTCTGGAGCAGCTTTATGCTGTTCCCATGAAGGGCCAGTTGATGGGATGGTGACTGAACTGCCCAGCTCTGTGTGTGTCTGTGTCCAACACTCAGGCTCTGAGGGTGCAGATTTCAAGATCCTGGAGGTGGTTTGTGTGCCAGAGAGCTTCACTTTGGGCAGACAAAGGTGCTTTGAGAGAACCTAAAGGCAGTGAATCACTGGCACGAGGTGATGATTACAAAATATGAACACGGTGCTTGGAAAAGAATAAGTTCTGCCAACCACAGAGCTGAGTGGCGACTGAAAAATCAACCCACTCCTGCTCTTGTGAGGCTGGAGCCTCCTGAACCTGCTTCAGCTGCTTGGGTCCTGCAGGAAATGTAAAAAGTTGGACACTTGAAGACAGACTGCAGCAGCAGAAGACGCTGCATGGAGAGGATGGAAGTGGCCAGCATCTGGATTTGCATTGGAGCTTCCCGGGAGTTTCTGCACTAACTGATGTTTAGCCAAGCCCTGCTTCACCCCAGCCCAGAAGCTGCAACCATCGACCTCATGGATCTGCCAGCACAGGGTCGTGGTGCAGAGCCCTGTCTCTGACAGGACTTGGTTGGAACAAGAGCTGAAAAAAGCAGCAAAAAATCCCAATGCAAGTGCTACCGTAGTGCTGGCAGGAGAGATGGGAACACCTCCTGCAGGACTGTGCTCCCTGGCAGGGTCTGACAGCCCTGAATCCCCCATGGTGGGATTCTGTGGCCCCTGGAGCCTTGTCAGGCTGGGTGCTCCCGCTCAGGATATTTTTAAAAAGGGTAAGAAAGGAGCTGAAGGCTGTAAGGGGGGCAGTCACAGGAAATAACACAAATATTTGTGTAGAAATAGTAGGCTCTTGGCTGTTGTTTGGATCTGGAAATTATTAAAGGGTGAAGACAAACATCTGCCATCAATTAGCAAAGGGGAGGAATAACAAAAACTCCAGTGTGTCACTGGAAATCGAGGCGCTGGGTTTCCTGCGCGGTTTGTCAGTGCCGGTGTGTTCTCCTCTGCTGAAGCTTTACAGAACATTGGCTTTGGTGAGCCTGGAGCTCTTGTGGGGGGCTCAGAGAGGATTGAAGGATCTTTGGTCTGGGGCCCTCAGTTTGCACGTCACCAGCTGGTTTCTAAACTGTGGCACGGGGTACAAAGATGAAACCGAGCTGGGATCAGCAGAACCACGCTGGCATCCAGAGCAGAGGGAAGGAAATGTTCCTGCTCTGGATGAGGATGCTCCTTCTTTCCTGTTTTCCATCTGTGTCCTGCTGCAAACCTGGCTGCTTCTTAAAATCCTGGTGCTCAGATCCTGGAAGCATCAGCCAGGGAGGTAAAAACCCTCACAACGTCTTGGAAAAGCCAAGGGGTGGTTTGGTGTGGGGCTGTGACCTCACTGTTCTCCACCTCAGAGGCAGCAGAGTGGCTTGGGCAGAGTCCTTGTCCAAAGGCTGGAGACCAGCTTGGCCTCAGCTTTTGGGAATGTGAGTGGTCACTCTTGCACAAAGGAATATTTGTTGAAAGGACACACAACGAGAGAGAAGTGACAGGCAGACAGCCCAGGACGGCGATGGCAATGCTGGAGGTGACCAGTGTGACACACAGAGTGGTCACACCCAGACTCACAGAATCATTAATGTTGGAAAAGACCTCCAAGGTCACCAAGTCCAACCTTTGAGCAAACACCACCATGCCCACTAAACCACGAGCACAAGGGGGAACCTCTCACAGCTGGGCTATTCCCACAGACCCAGAGGCTCCTTCAGCCTGCAGGGCCCCGTTGGTAAAATGCTCTTTTACTTCACCTTTGGGGGGGAAGTTCTGACCCTGCTGTTCTCCCACAGAGTGCCCTGAGGGGACATTTGGGCCAGGCTGTCAGCATTCCTGTGCCTGTGGAGAAGCATCCTGCGACAGGACCACAGGGCAGTGCCACTGCCCGCCTGGCTGGACAGGACACGACTGTGCCCAAGGTGAGCACGGGCAGCAGAGCCAACTCAGGGATTTCAGTGTAGAGGGAGGGATTTAGGTGTAGACCTATTGCTTTTCTTTTACTAAAATTCATTTTAAAAACACCCAGTGCTATTGCTTTTCTTTTACTAAAAGTCATTTTAAAAACACCCAGTGCTGTCAGAATCATCTCTGCAGAAAGTTAGAAAAAAATTGCAGCTTTTCATGATGAGTCTTAAACAACACGGTGAAAAAGATGAGGATGTGTTTGGTTGTCAGAGTCCTCAGTGCAGGAGAGGAACCTTTCTTTATTGATGCATGTTTTTAATTGCCCTCACCAGATTACTCTTTAACTACTGGAAAACTAGAGAGTCTGAAATTGAAAGCTTTTGCATGATTCTGCAGTATTGCAGCAGCTGGAAGGTATTAGTCACATCGAGATGTCCTGCTCCTAAGAGTTTGGCTGAGCAACGAAACTACGTGTGCACAGTGCTTACCATACATTTCAAGCTGCCTTTTTTTCCATGCCCTGAAGCAGCTTAGGACCAGTTGGAGGAGGATTCTTGCCCTGGTTTTAGCAGTTTAGCCTTTTGCTCCGTCTTTGCAACTCCCAGCGGGTCCCGGAGCAGTGACTGATGTGCTGTCCATGGTGTGACGGCAGCTGCGGAGTCCCTGTGCCAGCAGCAGCACCATTTCCCACTGAGGAGCCCTTGGAGCTCCCCACAAGTGGATGCAAATCCAAAATTGGCATGAAAATCCTGGAGTGAGCTCAGAATAGCACTTAGAGAGGGCTGACACGCTGCCTGCGGAACAGGCGCGGCCGTGCTGTGCTCGCTGGTAGCCACGTGCTGCGAGCAAAAGTCCACGTCCCGCATGAGCACGGCGATGACGGCGAGAGGGAACCCAAAAGGTCACACTTTTCCCTCTGCCACCTCGGCTCTGATCCCGGTGCTGTGTGTTCTCTGTCTGCTCACGCTCCAGCTTGCCCTGGGGGTCTCTGGGGGCCGGGCTGCCAGGAGATCTGCCCTGACTGCGCCAACAACGCCAGCTGTGACCCCACCACCGGAGCCTGTCTGTGCCCACCTGGCTACACTGGCCAGCGCTGTCAGGATGGTGAGTGCAGGCTGGGGTGAGTCCCTCAGCTGGAATGTCCATCTCCAGCTGGAATGGGGGTATTTCAGCTGAGCTGTAGCATGTGCTCCAGCGAGTGGAGCTTCCAGTGGCTGAGCAGGCACGGCCACACTCAGCAGGATAGGCTGGGCGCTGTGCACATCTCTGTTTCCTCACTTATTGGGGTGCAGGCTGGGGACTTCAAAGTCCCTCGAGCCCCATCCCCACTGTGGTAACTTCTGCAGCAGGAGAAAGGGAAGCAAAATGCTGAGCCCCTCGTCCCGTTCAGCACCTGCACTCGGGGTGTCTGAGCTGTGTCAGTGCTCACGGCTCTGCCGCCAGCAGCTCCACCGAGGGCCGGGGTTCCAAGAGCCCCCTGCAGTCCCTCCCTGTTTCCCTTGCAGTGTGTCCACCCGGCTGGTTCGGCCCTGACTGCCAGCTGAGCTGCAGCTGTGGGAACGAGGGACATTGCCACCCGGTGACGGGGACGTGCAGCTGCCCGCCCGGCTGGACGGGCTACCAGTGCCAGCGAGGTACAGCACCTGAGCTCTGCCACCCTCCCTCCTGGGCCACTCCGGCCTGTGCCAACCATGCTGCCATCACTCCATTCTCCCCTTCGTGCTGTGCCTCTGCCAGGGAAATCTCTGTGAAATCCGTTTGGTTTCTTCCGTCTGTCTGTCTGGGGCTGGCGGTGCCAGTGGCCTCTCTGCAGCCGTGTTTGTCCCCGTGCCCAAGGGACGTTGTGCCAGCTGGTGACGGCTGTGCCCATGCTGTGCTCTCGGGTGCACACCAGTGATGAGCTCCTGCTGTGTTTTTCCAGCCTGTGACCTGGGCCACTGGGGCCCCGACTGTGCCCACGCCTGCAACTGCAGCAACAGCGACGGCAGCTGCAGCGCCGAGACCGGGCAGTGCCTGTGTGAGGCCGGGTACACGGGCACCCACTGTGAGCAGAGTGAGTGCTGCCCCTGCCCTGCCCGCCTTCACACCCACCCAGGGCTCAGGTGTGCCAGGGAAAGGCACAGCTCCAGCCCAGTCCCCTTCCCTGGCTGTGATGCTGATCCTGTCCCCAGGGTGGCCGGGTGATGTGGGTACACACCTGTGAGGGGCAGCTTAGAACCCTCTGGTTGGTTTAAAGAAGAGCTGCCAGATGTTTTTATTCCATTCAGAATCCAAGCCCCTGCCTTAGGATAGCTTCTCTGGGACTCAGGAATGGACAGACTCCTCAATCTCGTTTCTTTCAGAGTGCCCAGAAGGGTGGTTTGGGCTGGGCTGTCGGCACCAGTGTCAGTGTGACAATGGAGCCACCTGTGACCACGTCAGCGGGGCCTGTACCTGCAGCCCAGGCTGGCGAGGAACCTTCTGTGAGCACGGTGAGTACCCAACCCTGGGGACCAGGACTCCATCCCAGAGGCTTTGTGCTCCCTGTCTGACTTTGTTATCCTGTTACAGCAAAGAGAATTCCTCAGGATGGTCATGGAGGGAACAACAAGTCTGCAAGCTGCTGCCTCTGGTTTTATTTCTGGAGGGAAAAGGTCTAGGGAGAAAAAAAAAATACTATGAAAATGTAAATAATAGGTGACCCAGTGGTTGCACAGCTGCCGTGGCCATCTGAGTGTGTACATGTTGCACAGAGGGTCGTGGAGCAGCCCCTTGGAGGGGTCCGGGGTGCAGGGATCCAGCTCCCCCCGCAGCCTCTCCGTGGTCAGGACCCTCAAGCCGTCACTCTCCTGATCCACCACTGCCCTCTCCTGTACCTGGAATGTCCACAGGGGACTCACATCCAATACCTGCAGCCCTGACACGTTTGTGCAGCCTCACACTGGCCACAAAGAGGCAGACGCATTTTCTCACTGGGAGGGCTCCAGCTCTGCATTTTGTGTGGATTTCTCCTTTGTTTTCTACAGCCTGCCCTGATGGATTTCATGGACTGGAGTGTCGACAAGCCTGTGACTGCCTGAATGGTGCCCACTGTGACCCTGTGACAGGACAGTGCCAGTGTCCCCCAGGCTGGACTGGCCCCCGCTGTGCCCAGGGTAGGTGTCTGTGCCCAGGGCAGGTGTCTGTGCCCAGGGCAGGTGTCTGTGCCCAGGGTAGGTGACTGTACCCAGGGTAGGTGACTGTACCCAGGGTAGGTGTCTGTGCCCAGGGCAGGTGTTGTGTCTGTGGGAGGCGCCCACCCTGCCCTCCATGGGCACTCGGGAGCCAGGGCTGTCTGTGCTGCCAAGCCATAGGAACTGGAGGACTGAGTTGTCCATTCCCCATTCGTGATTTTCTCCATGTGGAATTCAATTTGGGTTCAGACTGGGGGCTGTGCCTGAGCATGTTGTGGTTGGATGCAATGAGGGCTTGGGCATCCAGCAAAACTGCGTCCAAACAGATGAAGGGTGTAACACTGATGGTAACAGCAGTGTCTGTGTTGGGATGTCAGGCCTGTAGGACACATTATTTCCCTGTAACACCACAAAACCCCCTCACACAGCAGTCAACCACCACTGACAGATCCTCTCCCAGCCCTTGGGTGCTGTAATTCCCACCATTCCTGCCTCTGCTCCCCTGCAGCGTGCCAGGAGAACAGGTACGGCCAGAACTGCAGCCAGATCTGCCACTGCTTCAACAATGCCACCTGCAGCCACGTCAGCGGCCTGTGCCTCTGCTCAGAGGGGTGGACAGGACCCTCATGCCAGCAAGGTAACCCTCCCCAGCCCAGCCTGCTTCCCCTGCCATTCTTCAGGGTGGGTGGAAGGCTGCTGCCTCTTACCTGAGCCGGTGAAATACCAAAAGTCGTTCTGTTGGCAGCTGAGCAGCCTTGGGAGTGTCATTGTCTCCTCTTGCATCCAAATCAGCGTTGCTGTGTATCAGACCACCCCTCCACGGCTCTGGCAGCATGGCACAAGCCTCCAGAGCTGTGTCCTGACCGGGATGTTTGTCCTGTTTCTCCCTCAGCCTGCCCGGCGGGTTTTTACGGGAGGAACTGCCAGCAGCGCTGCCTCTGCCAGAACGGCGGCACCTGTGACCCGGCCACGGGGGCTTGTGCTTGCCCTGCGGGCTGGACGGGGCTGGCCTGCGAGCTGGGTGAGGAAACAGCCTGGGAAACGCCTCTGGGGCAAACAGGTCCTGGTTTGGAACGGTTTTCCCGTGGAGGTTGGAGGTGACATGGAAGGGGTTGGGGGGCACGGTCCTTCCTGCGCGTGTGGGGCGGGGGGAGCTGGGAGGGTGGGAGCTGGGAGGGTGGCTACCAGGACAGTGCCTCACCCTGTGCCCCTGCCAGCCTGTGCCCAGGGCCAGCATGGCCTGGACTGCCAGCAGCGCTGTGAGTGCCAGCACGGGGGGCTCTGTGACCGCCAGACAGGGCACTGCCTCTGCCAGCCCGGCTGGACCGGCCACAAGTGCGAGAGACGTAAGTGGGGCACGTGGGGGCTGGGCTGGGCATCGATGGTTCTGTCAGCACCTGGTGCTGCACGGGGAGGGTCTGGGGGCTTAAGCAAAGACATAAAATTCAGATTTCAGCAAGCAGGGAGCTGGCAGTGCCATGGGTTTGGTTGTGACCCAGTTTTGCCCACTGCTGCGCTTCCTCCTGCCATTCAGCCACGGAGGGGTTTGGGTGGGAAGGGACCTTAAAGATCATCCAGTTCCAACCCCATCCAGTCCCTGTCGTCTGAGGGCTGTCCTGAAAGGGCTGGTGCACACCCAGAGCAGGCTGTGGCAGTGCTGGTGGGATTCCCAAAGGCACAGAGCCCCAGGCACCAGTGCAAAACCACAGGCTCCAAGCAGGGGTGAAGGCAGAGCAGCAGCAACCCTGTGTGGTGAAACCAAAATGCCAAGGGAGGACCTTCCTCAGCCACGATTATTTTAAGGGTTACAGCGGAACATCCCCTTTCCATTCTTCCTTCTGTGTATCCTTGTGTCACTCTGACCCTCAGGGCCTGGCTTTGGTCCCATGGCATCTGTCCCTGGGTGGCTCCGTGTCTGCTGTACCCTTACATGTGACACACGCCTGGGAATCTGCTCCCCATGAGGAAGGGTTTGAAAAGGCTCTTGGCCTTCAGAGCAGTGACAGGGACCTCAGCACGTATCAGCACACCAAGCAGAGATCCAAAACTTCTGCCGTTCTGGGGTCATGACACCTCAGCTTGGCACGTCCTTAAATCAGGGTGTAAAGTCCAGTGGCAGTGCTTGGCAGCTGATGTGTGGCACAAGGGAGCTGCCACCAGAGCCTCAGCTGCCACCAGCCACTCTCAGGTTTCCTGCTGGGAATGTTTTTCCCTTCAGGAAGCTGTAAACAGCTCTGCTGGCAGCTGAGGCTTGGCCACACAAATCACCTCACTGGATCCTGCCTCATCCTGAGGGACAGTGTCCCGTCCCAGCATTGTCACACACTCCCACAGCCTCAGCAGCACTGGGCACCAAGCAGTGTTAACCACTTCTGTAATTTCTTTCAATATAAATTAATGAAGAAACCCACCCAAAAGGCAGACTTTATGTTTTTCTTTTTTAAAAAGAACCAATCTAGGGTCCTGTCAGCTCCCCATGTCTGTATTTCAAGCTGCCTGTGTATGCATGAGAGACAAACCCAGCCAGCTGTGGAGCTACTGGGAAAAAGCCCCAAAATGTCTTTTTTTTTTATGCAACTTGTCCTCTCTGCTGTGTTTTCCTCCCTGAAGCTTGTCCGGAGGGGCTGTTTGGGGCACAATGTGAGGAGCTCTGTGACTGTGGGGACAATATCTCATGCCACCACATCACTGGTGCTTGTGACTGTCCCCGTGGCTGGAGGGGCCGGCGCTGTGAGAAAGGTGAGGAACACCCCTGGGTAAGGGAAACCCAGGGAAACACAGGCTGCTCCAGAGCCTGGGAAGGGGGAACCTTCATTTTTAATGAGAATTACGAGTCGTGGCAAAATATTTTGAGGCTGTGACACAAGATGCTGCTGGGCTGGCTCGGTGCTGGGACAGGAGCCCCTCGGACTCTGACGCCTTCCAGGCCTAAGCAGCAACTTAAAATCCAGGCAGGAGACTCACATCCCACTGTTTGTTTTCCCACAGCCTGCCTGCCAGGTTTCTTTGGGAAGAACTGTGCCAGTGGCTGTGCCTGTCCCCTGGGAGTGCCCTGTCACCATGTCACCGGCCAGTGCGGCTGCCCGCCAGGACTGACCGGCTCTGGATGTGAAAAACGTACGGAGATGGGAACGATCCTCTTGCAGCTCTGCTGCCAGGCTCTGGGAACGTGATGGGTCAAGCAATTCCTACAGAAAATAGAAAAAAAAAAAAAAAAAGATAAACAAGGAAAAACAGCCCGAGAGCAGAGCTGTGCCAAGGAGCAACTCCCAGTCTGGCAGCTGGGTGCATGCCTGAGGAATGTTAGCGGGGCAGAGGGAGCCAAGTGGGAAATCAGAGCTGGGGATTTATCCAGAGGATTAGCAATAAATCACTATTAAAATGAGCTCCTGTGGGTATGAGCAAGTCTGGAAGAGACAGTGGTGTGTGAGCACATTCCTGATGCAGGGAACGGTGCTGGGTTTGCCATCCCTGTGTGTGGAGCTTGCAGAAATGTGAGGGCAGGTAGGGCTGGCACAGCAAAAGGCATCTAATGCCTTTAAGTACTTGCCTTTCCTTTCAATCCAAGTATTTCCTGGAGGGAATGAACCCTCTGCATGAGAGTCCCTTTGCTTTCTGGGTGGCAGAGAATTTTACTGCCATAAAAGGCTCGCTAAATCCTAGCTTAAAATAAAATGTTTTATAAAAAGCCTTGCAGAGAGGGGTGGGAAGGCTCCTGAGCCACCTTGGTGCCCTGTCTCCTTACAGCCTGCCTGCCAGGGACCTTCGGGGAGGGCTGTGCTCAGATCTGCCAGTGTCCTGGAGCCACTCAGGAATGTCACCCTGTCACCGGGGCCTGTGTCTGCCCCCCCGGCTTCCACGGTCCTGACTGCCAGCTGGGTGAGTCCTGCTCTGGTCCCTTTGCAGGCTGTCCCACCCTGAAATCCCGGTGCCGTGAGGGATGTGTGTGTGTGTGGGTTGAGTTCCGGGTGCTTTGGGGCTGCTCTGTGGGACAGAAGGGATCAGAACCCCAGCGATGGTGCCGGCCTGGCACGGACTGCTCCCAGCAGAGCTGCCTGCCTCCTCCCGGGTGAAACATCCTTGCCAAGCCACCTGGTGGGTTTTGCCGGGATGTCTGGACCTCGTTCTGGTGTTTTTAGGCACTGAGGCCGCTGTTTGTTGTCCCCTCAGAGTGCTCCCCGGGGTGGTACGGCCGTGACTGCGAGAGGCGGTGCCGGTGCAAGAACGGGGGCGGCTGTGACTCTGCCACGGGGATGTGCCGCTGCCCGCCCGGCTTCATCGGCGCCGACTGCGGCATCGGTGAGCGCTGCTGCGGCCAGAGGGGCTGGGGAACCAGGGGAGCTTCCTCAGGGGGAGGTGAGGGGTGGGAGATGCGGCCCCTGCCCGCAGAAAGGCTGCTCACCCTGTAGGGGATGAGCAGCAGACCAGGGATTGACTCCTGAGAAAAGCTCCTCGTGTCCTTTGTCCACCTGTCCTGGCAGCAGCGTCCCCCCTGCTGTGTCCCAGGGAAGGAGCCTGCAGATGACCGTGTTTGCTGTCTGCCTTAGCCGTGAAAACATTTTTCTCTGCTCTGTTTATTTTGTGATAAAGTGATTTCTCCTGACACGCCGTGCCTCTGCTGTACAGCCATGGCTGGACAGGGCCTGGAGCAACCTGGCTTAGTGGGAGGTGTCCTTGCCCATGGCAGGGAGGTTGGAAACAGATAAATCTTTAAGGTTTCTTCCAACCCAAACCATTCCATGGTTCTCTGGCACACCAGAGCAGGGCTGGAGGCTCCTTCTGCCTCCCATCCCTCAGCTCCAGTGCTGTGCAAAACTGTTCCTCTCCCACCTCCCACTTCCCCAGCCCTGCTTTGGCCTGACCGAGGTTTTCCTCCCTCCAGGATGCCCCGCGGGCCGCTACGGGCAGGACTGTGCAGGGCTGTGCCCCTGCGGGGCCGGTGTCCCTTGTCACCCTGTCACCGGAGACTGTGTGTGCCCTCCGGGCAGGGCTGGCCCCACGTGTGAACAAGGCAAGTGTGGGCCCGGGCATCGGGACTGTCAGGCGCTGGGAAGGTCCTGGGCAGGAACTGATCTCCCTGCCCTGAGATCTCTGCCCGTGGTCCCCGTGCCCACGGCCGCTGCCTCTGGCCCCGCAGGTTGTGAGCGGCACCGGTACGGGCCGGGCTGCCAGCAGCCCTGCTCCTGCCGCAACGGGGGGCTCTGTGACACCGCCGACGGCTCCTGCTCCTGCGCACCGGGCTGGACCGGGAAATCCTGCGAATTAGGTAACCCTGGCCCGGATGGATTGTCCCGCGTCGTCCCAGTGACTGTGGAGCTCACACACATACTGGGTCCAGTTATCCCTCCCGTGCCAGCCCTGCCTTAGCACAGCCCTCTGCAGCTCTGCCGCTCCCTGTCGCCCGCAGAATGCCCTCCGGGAATGTTCGGTGCCTCCTGCCAGCTGCGCTGCTCCTGCCTGCACAATGCCACCTGCGACCCGGCCACCGGGACCTGCCGCTGTCCCGCCGGCCGCTACGGGCCTCTGTGCGAACACAGTGAGTGGTGGCGGCGGGGACAGCCTCGCCTTGGGGCGTGGGGAAGTTTCTAAAGCTCGTCCGGAGAGCAGGACGGCGGGACACGGGTGTGACGCCGGTGTCACACTCGGCGGGGCCGCCTCTTCTCCGAGGGTTCACAGCGAGCCTTTCCCAGCGAGCAGAGAGGTGATTTCTGATCTCTGCGTGACCCCACGGGCACAGCGATGCCCTCCCAAAGGGACACACGTCCCCAGTGCCCGGAGGTGTTGGGTACCGAGCAAATGCCGCGGGGCTGAACCTGCGGCCGCGACTCGGAGCGCCGGGGCGCACGCCGGGCGGAAAGGCTCTCTGCTTCTCCCTGCTGGGCCGGCCGAGGCTCTGCTGCACAATTCCGCTCACTCGTGCTCTAATGAGCTTTTCCCGTGCCAGGTTGTCCCCCGGGTTTCCACGGAGAGGGCTGCCGGGAGCGCTGTGACTGCGAGCACGGCGCCGGCTGTGACCCCGCCACCGGGCGCTGCCGGTGTCCCCCGGGGCTGCGGGGCGAGCGCTGTCACACAGGTACAGCGGGATCCGGGGGGATGCCGAGGGGCGGGCACGCAGGGCAGGGGCTCCACTCCGTGTCTCACACAGGCTGCAAGGAAGGCACGTACGGCGAGGGGTGCCAGCATCTCTGTGACTGCCCCAGCGATGTCCCCTGCGACCCGGCCACGGGGCGCTGCCTGTGCCCACCGGGCAAAACCGGCCCCACGTGTGCTGCAGGTGAGCTGAGTCCCAGCTGGGCAGGGGAGGACGGGGGTTCTGTGATGGGGGTTTTGCTCCCAGGAAGCTGGAAGGGGCTTTTCTCCTGATGTGTGTTGTCACCTCACAGAGTGAGGGGGGCAGTGGCACTCAGCTCTCTGGCCCCTGTTCGTAGTCAGATCTGAATGGAAATTCTCCCCCAGCCTCCAGAGCCCGTGTCTTCAGACTGACACAATCGAAAGGCTGAAGGGACGTCCTGGTGGCCTGGGGATGCTCTGATGTCCTGTGTCACCACAGCAAAATGCTCTCTGCCCTATCCTGCTCCCAGCAAAGCAGGCGCTGCCTGCAGCATCCCGGGGGAGCTCTGAGCATTCCCGCTCGGCTGCTGCCACGGGCACCAGCCTGAGCAGCTCTGTGCCCTCCGCAGACTGTCGGCCCACGCAGTTCGGCCCCGACTGCCGCCTGTCCTGCCAGTGCGACCCCAGCAGCTCCTACTGCAACGCCCGGAACGGGCAGTGCCTCTGCCTGAACGGACACACGGGACCCACCTGCCGGGAAGGTGAGGGCAGGGGAGGGACAAGTGCAGCCCCATGTCCCTCTGCACCCCCTTTGCAGGCTGTCCCATGCTGAAATCCCTCATGAGGGATGTGTGTGTGTGGGTTGAGTTCCGGGTGCTTTGGGGCTGCTCTGTGGGACAGAAGGGATCAGAACCCCAGCGATGGTGCCGGCCTGGCACGGACTGCTCCCAGCAGAGCTACCTGCCTCCTCCCGGGTGAAACATCCGTGCCAAGCCACCTGGTGGGTTTTGCCGGGATGTGTGGACCTCGTTCTGGTGTTTTTAGGCACTGAGGCCGCTGTTTGTTGTTCCCTCAGAGTGCTCCCCGGGGCGGTACGGCCGTGACTGCAAGAACGGGGGCGGGTGTGACTCTGCCACGGGGAGCAGAACCCCGGGGAGGCTGTTCCTGTGCTCAGGCTCTGGGTCCTGTCCCGGGGGTTGGGTTTGGGAACAGTAAATCAACTCAATCCTGTCACTCAGGGTATCACCTGCCTCTTCCCCAGCCCCTCGGTTGGTCTGTTTGCTGTCACTGCAGCCACCAGGGAGGTTTATTAATGTCTCAGAAACAAAACTGCTCAGTAGCCTGACCACAGCTGTGCCCCCCAAAAGCCAGGACACGATTCCCACTTTCTAATGAGAGCGCTGGAACAATGATCCCGTGCACCAGCCACAGTGGAAACCCCCACACTCCTCATTTCTGCCCAAATCATCACCGAACCTGTTGGCTCAGAGTGACGCCCGTGGGTGCTGGGTGGGGGGCAGGAGGGTCTGACCCAAACCCACAGACTGGGACCAGCGCTCCCAGCTCCCAGTGGGGAGGGGAATGGGGAGGGGGCTGTGCCCCCAGGCAGGGCAGTGATGTGGAGGGTCAGCCCTGCAGCAGGGCTGCCCACAGCAAGGACTGACCTGTCCTGTCTTCCCTTCCAGCCACACAGTCCCTGCCACCCACCAGGCCACCACCACCCCCCGAGGGGCTCTGGCCAGCAGAGGAGTAGGAGTAAACTCCCTTGGTTTAACCAAGCAGCCTCCTGAAGAAGCCAATGACCTGAAATGAACTCATTTATGAGCCACACGAGCAGCTCTTGGCTCCTGACACCCCCAGCTGCTGCTTTTGGGGTGGTCTGAGTGAGGCTGAAGTGCCCAGTATAACCAGTTCACTGTGCCAGCGCGGGCTGGCCGTGAGGACACATGTGCCCACACCAGTGCACACCTGTGGCCAGGGACCAGGTGACCAGTTCAGAAGGGATCAATTCTGGTCAGGGGACTGTGGACTTTGACAGCTTGTGACACACTGCTGGCCTTCAACTTTTGGGTGCTGGGCTCGGGGAGGGGGCTGAAATCGTGGTCCAAATCAGGTATTTATGCATCAATATTTATGGGAAGCTGCACCACAGTGTTGTCAGGACTGATGGCTGACAGTGCCCAGCCCTCCTGAGGCTGGGCCTGCTGTGGATGCACCACCTCACTTGAATTATTATTTTTTTTTTAATTTGAATTTTCCATGGTGTTTTACTGTAAATGACCATTTGCCAGGGGAAAACATGCAGGGCTCCAGCACTCACCTGCAGAGCTGGTGCCTCCTTGCTGACAGAACAGGCTGTGCTGGACAAGCTTGGCAGGGGCCTGGAGCCTGTTCTTCCTGCCAGGAGTTTGTCAGCCCAGGGAGCAGGAGTTTGTCAGTCCATGGTGCTGCCCGTGTCACTCCAAGAAGAAGGAAGCCTCAATCAAGTGTGGCAATCAGAGATGCTGCATGGATGGAGACAAAGCACATCTGGTCGATGGAAATCCCGGCTGGAATGGCCTTGCCCAGCCCTGAGTCCTGAGTGATTTGGCCCTTCCAGTTGTAGGCAGGAGCTGGGCACCTGCAGCAGGGGGAATGTCACCACTCCAATGTCACCACATCACCCTGGCCAGAGCCCAGAGCCCCCTTTGTCTGTTTGCACAAAACTCCTGGGCAGGTGAAGCTGCTGCCAGAGGAACCCAGCTCTGCAGAGGAGAGGGACAGCCCTGTCCCCTCCTGTCCCATCCCATCCCATCCC
>VZDJ01000034.1:3433347-3447564 GCA_008694505.1 Cyanoderma ruficeps
TTTTTTTTTTTTTGCATTAGACATCATTCTTGTGAAGAAATCATGTTAATATAAGCATGTAGTGAAGGACCAAAATGGTGTTGTTGGGGTTGGATGTTGGATAAGCAGGGAGCAGGAAGATTTTGTCCATGTGCCAAATGACCCCAGTCAGTGCTGCCAGTGGTGCTGCCAATTCTCCAGACAATCATCCCTCAGCTCCCCTTTGCCTGGAAGCTCCTGGGGCACTGGAGGAAGGTTCCAGTGATGGGGAGCAGCACAGCAGGAGGAGGAGGAGGAGGCCAGTGGAGATGCTCTGCCTCGATGGCCGTGCTCCAGGAGAACATGGAAAGGGCCTTAACCAGGGGCTGGGTCCATCCTGTCCCATTCCAGCTGCAGCTCCGTGACTCCTGGCAGCTGCTCGGAGCAAACCACCTGTCTGAGCATGGGACTGCAGCAGCCCTGTGCCTGTATTTTTATATTATGTTCCTTTCCTGTTCATATTTCTTAATCCAGTTTGTTTGCTTCCTCCCTTCTTGTACCGCGTCCCTTTTTGGATCTTCTTTCATTTAGCACTGATGAAAAACGTTACTTTCTCCACAGTTAACAGAAATAAACAGAAAGCCTGGCTGAGTTTCTACTTCTCTTGTCTGTCTCAGTCAAATTCACCTGACAGCTGCCCCGGGTGACAGCAGACTGGCAGGGGCTCTGGAGGGTGTTCCAGAGATGCACGTGTTGTGTGAGAACTTGCAGAGGCTGCAGCAATGCCAGCAGCAGGATGAAGCTTCTTTTTAGGGCTCATAGTTGGGACAACCTGTTCCTTGGAGCTGCCATGCTCAGGGACACCCACCACTAACAGAGAACACACGGTTTTCATTGGTATCCAAGAATTTATTGTTACTTAATTCATAGTTTGAGAGTTTGATCAGAATAGACATCAATGAACAGACACCAATCAGAAGTTTACATCAATGCTGCCCCTGTGAGTGTGAAGTTGGCAGTGTATGGGGCTGGCTCACCCCAAAATTGTAGCTGCCACGTCCCCTGCGAGGGGTGTGAGGGGCTGAGCACCCTCCTCAGTTAGGAGGAGGGAAAGGTAGGTGGGAGCTGCAGCACTGCTCCTCATCCTGCCCCCGCTTCCCCCTCTGCCTGGAGCATATCCCACTCCTGGCCCCAGAGCTGACTCCATGGGAACAACTCTGGCATCAAGTATTTCATCAAGTGACAGAAAAGTGTCTGGCATCAGCCCACCCGGGCAGGGCACAGCTCTGCCTGAAGGGCCCAGGAATTGTTGTGGAGGGGAGAGACAGAAAAAAGAGAAATAGGAGCATAAACTGAGTTGAGGAATAAACCAAGCACCTGGATTGAAACTCCTAACAATCCCTGACTGGGGTGTGCTCTCCCCACACCCGGTGTGCAGCAGCTGCTGGCCCAGCTGCCAGCAGGGACGGAGACGGTGGCACAGGCACCTCAGAGCCAAGAACAGCTCCAGCCTTTCCAACCTGAGCCAAGCCCTCGGCTGCTCCCGGAGCCAGTTCCGGGTCACCAGTGCCAGCCCTGCCAGGAGCGCCCGGCGCCAGCTCTCCCAGAGGGAGCTGCCATGTCACAGCTGCCACTCACACCCGCCCTGCCCAACGAGCTCTGCCATCCGAGACAAGCACAGCTCAAGAAGAAAGGCTCTGCTGCTGCCTCCTCTCCGTGGGCTCAGTCTGCAGAGGTCTGGAGCTCCCTGGGGCAGAGGGGGCCCTCGGGGCTGTCCCTACACGTCGGTCTCGATGCGCAGCCGCTCCATGCGCCGCACGTTGCCCTCGGCGGCCACACGGCTGGTGATGGGCCGGGCACAGGCCTGGGGGAACCAGCCCCGCTGCCCATCCCGCAGCCTCTCCCCCCAGCACCAGCCTAGGAGAGAACAGAGTGGGTGACAGGGTCAGGAAGGGCCATGGATCCTTTGGGAACCAGCCCCGCCACCCATCCTGCAGCCTCTCCCCCCAGCACCAGCTTACGAGAGAACAGAGGGGGTGACAGGGCTGGGATGGGCCACGGATCCTTTGGGAACCAGCCCTGCTCCCCCCAGCACCAGCCTAGGAGAGAACAGAGCCAGTGACAGGGCCAGGAAGGGCCATGGATCCTGGGGATGCACCACTCCCCTCCCTTGGAGGTGCTGGGTAGAGGCCTCCAGGGATGGCAGGGGAGGAGGTTTTTGATTTACTGCCTGTTCTGGGGGGTGCTGTCTCTCACTTCTGATGCCTCTGCTGCTGGTGCCAGCCACAGCCTGCACACAGGAGTCACCCCAAAGAAACACAACAGCTGCCCATGGCAGTGCCACCTCCCTCAGCCCCCCAGGACCCACTGTCACCTGCTGGGACACAGCACCAACCAGTGCCATGGGTCTCACCAGCAGCCAGGGCTTCCTGAAAGCTTCTGCAGTTGCTAAAATCCCAGGCCCCAGGGATCACTGAAGGTTTCCTCTGCCCCAGCCCACCCCAGTCCCACACTTGGTGGCACTCACCGTCCTCTTCTCCCAGCACCAGGACAACATCTGCCTGCTGCAGGGACAGCTCATCAGCCTCCTTGGCCAGGTAGGCACGGGTGATCTCCACCTGGCTCAGGTCTGCAGGACAGGGGACAGCAGGGACAGTGAGCAGGCACAGCCCCCTGCTCAGCCCTGACCCCCAGCTGCCCACCCAGTGCTCCACAGCACAGCATGCTCCGTTCCCTCCTGTCCCTGCCCTTTATCCCTCTAAGCCTGTCAAACCTCCTCTAACAACAGCTGAAGGCATTCCTGGAATTCCACTGTGCCTCCCAGGAAATCTTTTTAAGGTTAATTGTGACTGATAACTTCATGGGAGGCGACTCCTAAGGAGTAAGGCGTGGGGTTTTCCTCTCCATTGGTAGGAGTGGATGAGAACCAGGCAGAAACCTGGGCCTGCAAATGCTCCAGTGTACCAGGGAATACCAGCAGAGCCGGGCTGCCCTCTGGCACACGGTACCTCCTTTGGGAGTGGTGTCAGGCTTTTCCTTCTCCCTGTGCATCAGTGCTGCCATCCACCGGGCCCGGTCACTCCTGCCACAGGGAAACACAGAGAAAGCTTTAGGACAGCAGCCCTGTGGGCAGCAGCAGCTGGGACACTCCCAGCAGGAGGAATGCTCTCCAGGGGAGTCAGATTGGACAAGGAGCTGATCAGACTGTTCAGTGTAAGGACACTTCCCAAGTGGCACACACGGCCCGGCTGCTTTGCTTCACTTGGACAGGAGAAGCTGATATGGGAATTATACGGGAAATATAAGAGAGAGGAAGGAAGAGAGCCTGGCAGAAGCCTGTGCATATTCCCATTTCTGGGAGGAGGAGCTTGGGGTAAAGGGAGATTTGCAGAAGCCTCAGAGGATTCCCAGGGCACCAGCTCACCCCACGAGCCAAATCCCAGAGTGGCACTCACAGCGTCTCTGCCGACAGCAGCACCTCTTCCCTCCGGCCCTCGCTGTCCTTCTCCAGCACCACTCGGAACAGGTGCCCACCAGCCTTGCCAGGAGGAGGGGAGGGTGGATCTGAGCTCTCCACCTTCTCCACGGTGACCTGGTCCAGCGTGGCATAGTTCATGACTGTGTAACTCTCCTCGCTGTGGCACAGACAGGATCAGCGCCTCAGCTGTGGGGTCCAGGCCACTCCCTGGCTCCCAGCCTGGCACAGGAGGCTCAGCAGGCATTGCCAGGGCAGCCTGGAGCTGATGCTCAGGGTGGGACATGGCTCTGGGGCCTGGCTGGCCACCCACCCACTGAGGCAAAGCCACTGGTGGGACCGGGCGCTTCTCTTCTGGCTGACAAGGGACACCTCAAAAAGGCGAGAACAGGGAAACCTCACGGATTTCTCCGGATTGTGCTGCTCGGGAAATCAGCGTTTAATCCCCTAGCTGTTCTCCAGGGAAAGGCAGGGCCCTCACCTCTTCTTCTTGGTGATGATGAGGACGTCGTTGAAGAGGAAGAGGTGGCAGAGGCGGCCGGCGCCGCGGCGGAAGATGCCGGCCTCCTCCGAGAGCAGCAGCGCCCCCCGCTTCAGCAGCCACCGCGACACCGAGATCAGCGGGAAAGGCTGCAACGGCCCCGGGAAAAGGCTCAGTTACCGCCCTCAGCACCAGCAGCAGGCAAATTCAAGGCTAGAAGTGAACCTGCAGTGGCCCTGGGGTCAGCTGGGATGGACACACCACATGGGTTTAAGTGTGTTTTCAAAGGGATTTTGCCAGGGGGCAGGTGGAAGGTGGGGCAGCCGTGCACCCACCTCCAGCACACCCAGAGGTGCAGCCCCTGGACCCCAACACTGGGTGACACTGTCATGGCTTTACACCCTTTAGAAACTGCCTGCGTCCAACAGCCCAGTCTAGGCTTCCCAGCACAGGTCTGACCTGCCTAAACAGGCCCCAGAAGATTCCCACCACCACTTCCACAAGACCTCACCTTCTTCTTCCCGAATTCCAGCTGTTTCTGCAAGGTGTACATCTGCTCCGTCCTCTCCATAGCCCGAGCTCCCTCATTGCAGCTCTTGACCAGCTGGGAAGGGAAGAATATCCCAAGAGAAGGGTCGGACACTGAGCCCATCCATCTCCCACACCACCCCCAGGAGTAGGGACTGTCCTGCTGCCCTGAGCAGGACAGACAAATCCTGGCACAGGCTTCATGCCAGGTTTGGGAAAAGGCAGTGGATGCTCTCTTGGAGAGAGATGGCACAGGGGCTCTGCCTGGAGAAGGCAGTTCACAAGTGAACCTGCACCAGAACTGAAGGAGCAACAGGAAGAGGAAGAATTAATCATCTGAGAAGGGCTGAAGGCAGGAGGATGGACAATCACACAGAGGGAGGACTCTGCTTGGATGTGAGAGCAGGACAGACTGGGAGCAGCAGGAATGTGCTGCCAAGAGCTGCTCTTCAGGGGGATGAAAGGAAGAGTCACCACCAGCACGGTGGTGGCTGCAGTCCTTTTGTCTCTGTGACTGAGCAGGGGATGGGAAAACACAGGGAGACGAGATCCAGGAGCACAGACAGTGCACAGCTCGTGACTCCTGCACTCCACACTTCCCTCTCTGCTTCACTCACTGCCCTTTGCCCAAATCCCCAAAAACCACAGTGAGAATTGTCTCAGGAAGGACCAAGGTGGGCCAAAGAGGAAAGAAGAAAAGAGGACAAGAAAAAGGAACAAACCGAGATGAGGCGACAAAGGCGAGAAGAGAAAAGGAGCGTTCATCCAGCAGCTGTTTGGAGCAGAGGAGCCTCAAGTGAACTGATGCTGGGAGGGAGAGGAGAGGCTGGAAAGGATCAGTGCTCCAGAGGGCTGAGCTGGCAGGAGGAGAGGGGCAGGGCTGGCACTGGGCCTCACCTTGCTGATGGCCTTCACAGCGCGGGTGGCAGCTCCGTACGCTGCAGTGCGTGCGTTTGTTTTTTGCTGGACGGTCTGGAATTCCAAGATGAGAAGAAGCTTTAGTGACATGGCACCACAGAGAAGGGAGCATCAGCCACTTCCCCAGGATTTCAGGATGCCACACGTTGATTGAGCTGTTCCCAGTGGTCAAAGGAAGGTTTGACAGTGCTGGGAGATGTGAATCTGGGGGTTTCAGGTCTGATATGTGCCTGGCCACCCCCTGGCCCTCACCCCTGCAACCCACCACGGGCTGGGAGCAGTTACAGGAAATCCCACATCCAGCAGCTTGGCCATTTAGAGCAAATGTCCATGAAAAATGCAAGACCTGCTTTCCATTCCTGGGCTGCCTGACCACCCATCAATCAGGACACTTGTGCCACCCCACCCTGGGACCCAGACACAGCACAGAAGCAGCTCAGGTCGCTCAGATGGGTGGCACGAAGACGTGAAGTGTTATTCACAGAGCTTTAAGCTCCACACCTAACAACCCTCAGAGAAGCAGACTGCTCTGGATATAAATCACAGAATCACAGAATATGCTGAGTTGGAAGGGACCCGTTAGGATCAACTCCTGGCCCTGCACAGGACACCCCAAGAATCCCACCACGTGCCTGAGAGTTATCCAAATGCTTCTCCTGAATACAGGAGCATCCAGGCTCAGCACCCAGGGCCCAGCTCCAGAGGGCTGGAGGTCCGAGCAGAGGTTGTCCTGGGCTCAGCAAATGAAGGGAATAGCAGAGTCACCTCATAAGAGGTGCCAAGCAATGCCACCGTCTGACTACTTACATCTAAGAGCAGAGGAAGCCGTGTTACCCTCTGCATGGGCAGAATGAGAAATGAGATCAGTGGCAGGCCTCCACACTCTGGTTTCCTTTCAATTTGTTTCAGGGTCTCTTTAAATAAGGGGTTTGTGGTTCTGGAACAGGACAAGAAAGCTCCATTAACTCCGTTCTTAAGTTGCCAGGATTTTCCAGCAGCTCTCCACACACGGGACATGGACAGCAGTGATGGCACTGCCAGGGGTGCTCATTGCCACTCTGCCAGGCTCTGAGTGCCCAGCTGGGCAGAAACGGGACTGATCCTACAGCAGGTGGTGGAAAAGCACCCAGAGAGAGATGGTGAGCCCACCAAAAGGTGGGTAAAGCCACAGATGAACCAACAACAGACTCAGACTTGGCCTGGAGATGAACAAGGCCCATCCGTGTCCCTACGTGTTATGGACCTCTGCAATCCCTGGAGCCCAGAGCCCCTTGGAGGCAATTCCTTGGCCAGCCCAAGCCCTGTACTCACAGCAGCTTATCCAGTGTCCTCTGCTGATAGACCTCGTTGGAGCAGTAGCTGATGTAGGGGTTGAAGTGTTTCGAGGCGTGTTCCTCCACAATGTCACTGATGTCAGGGATCAGGAGATGTTCCTGGTGTCGCTTCTCCAAGTCTTCAAAGAAGCTGAGGAGAGGGAGAGAATTTAAACAAGCTCACCACATGACTCACTAGGGCTGGACAAACTGAATGTTCCCAGTTTTCCCAGAGGAGATGGGGCCTGGATCCCTCCTGGCAGGGCAGCTCCAGCAGCTGAGACACCCACGCCTTCCCCAGAGGGACACGCTTCCTCCATTCCTGCACAGGATCCCTCCTCCACCTCAGCCCTCCATGAGGTTTAGTTTCTGCCCCACTGGGAAGCCACAAGCCCTCAACGCCCCCACAGCCATTCCCAGGGCTGCTGCATCCTCCTCCTGCTGCTTTCCCACACAGACACAGCTCACCCAGCACCGGCTCCCAGGGCCTTTCCTTCCCATGTACCAGCGAGTACCTTCAACAATCCAAGGGATGGTTGGTTTAGCACTGAAATGAAAAGCTCAGGGTCCCCTCCCAGGCCTGCCAGGCCCCACTTGCCTGGTGCTGACAGTCAGGATGTCCCCGATGTTGGAGAAGAGGTGGTGGTGCTCTGTCTGGGTCATGGTCTCCTTCAGCTCCTCTGACCTCATGAAGTGGCCCACCAGGATGCTCAGGCTGTGCATGTAGGAGTACTCAGAAGTGATGATCTCAAACATTGCCTGGAGAAAGTAGGGAAGATGCAACAGCATAAACCGACTGCACAAAGCCGGGAATTAATTGTTAGATCTTATTTATACTCTTTTGGCACAAAGCCACTGGAAATTACTTGGCTCCATGTTGGTTCTCTGTGTCACCTCATGCATGGGCTGGCCAATACCAATAATCCCAGTGTGTTTTAGGACACCCAGTTATTAAAAAGCCATAGCACGATGATGTTTTCCCTTCCCATCAGCATCCAACGGAGCCGCCTGTTTCCCCAGTTTGTGCCGATGAGCCCGGCCGGCACTGCCCGGTCCTGGAGCAGCTGGAAGCAGCAGCACCATGAGCTGAGCTGAGCCCGGGGGGCTGGAGCCAACCCCGACAGAGGCACGGGTGTCCCGCAGCCTTTGGTGCCTCTCCTGGGCACTCTCACCTCCTGCCGCTTGCGCTCCTCGGGGGAGATGGTCTGCAGGATGCCGGATTCCAGAACCTGTGGATGAGCAGGAATGACGGTCCTTGCACGCCCTCTAGTGCGGTCTGGGGCTGTGTCAGCCACCCCACGGCACATCCCACCACCACACACACCCCCAGAACCCATCACAAACCATCACAAACCATCACAAACCATCACAAACCATCACGAACAATTACACACCGTAACACACCATCACACACCCCCAGAGCCCATCACAAACCATCACAAACCATCACAAACCAGCACAAACAATTACACACTGTAACACACCATCATGCACCACCAGAACCCATCACAAACCATTACAAACCATCAGAAATCATCACACACCATCACAGCCCGTCACACACCATCACACACCATCACACACAATCAGAACGCATCACAAACCATCACAAACCACCAGAAACCATCACACACCATCATACACCATCACACACCACAAGAACCCATCACAAACCATTAAAAACCACCAGAAACCATCCCACCCCATGACACACCATGACACACCATCACACACCATCACTCACCACCACCACTGCCCATCATCACTCACTCCTGCATCACCCCCCGCAGCACCCCCCAGCCCCCAGCCCCCGGCAGCTGTCTGCTGCCACTCCCTGGATGAAGATCACTCTCCCCACAGTCTGCAGGGAAAGCCCAGCCAGGAGCACCCACCTTCCCCTCAGCTGTGGGTGAAGCCCAACCACAGCAGCATCACCTGCACCAACAGCTCTGGGCAGTCCCTGCATGTCCCAGCCAGGGCTGGACAGCCCCAAACATGCCAGTGCAAGGACTAACGATGTGGAATTATCCCCTCACAACTCTCAGAGCCTCCAGGCTGCTGTCCCCACCTCAGGGAGCTGGCTCCAGGTGACCTGGGCCGGGCGGTAGCTCTGCACCACGATAGCAGCACCCAGAGGGGACGGCTCCTCTGGCAGGGGCTCCTCCAGCAAGTCCTCGTCTGACTCATGGCTGACAGAGTTCAGGCCTCTCTCACGGATCTCCTGATACAGCCGGGGCTCTGCGGAGGAGAAGACACGAGGTCAACGCAGCAGCCTCTCCCAGCCCACGGCTTCCCTTCCCACCATGGCTGCCCTGCCCTGCTGGCCACGAGTGTCACTGAGCCTGAGCCAGAAACTCCCCGATGAGGTTGGACTTTGCACCGCACTGATTACCCAGAGCCTCCTGCTCCCAAACAGCCTCCCACAGCTCTCCCATTTTCCCTGGGAATCATCCATCTGCGAGCATGGCAGCAACTGGAGCGTGATCAGCCCCAGGAGTGGAAAAGCAGGGCAGCAACGCTCCTGTTGCTTCGGGGAAACAGAGACAAAAGCCATGGCCCCAGGCCGTGGACAGGGAGCAGCACAGCAGGGAAGGGCCTTGCAGGGATTTGCTTGGCTGAGGCAGAGGGGACAGGGGACAGGGGACAGGGGACAGGAGCACTCACGGTCCTTGAACGAGCCACCACGTTTCTGCACCCGCTTCCGCCCGAGGGTTCTCTGCAAGGGCAAGAGGAGAGCCTGCTGTGGTTACCACACTTCTGAGGCCCTGGGAAAACTCTTTCAGGAAAAGGGGGAGTTACCTGTGCCTGTCAGCCCACACCACCCTGCTCTTTCAGCCTGGCTTTTGTCTGAGCTTTGTTTGCCTTACCCAGGTGACTCAGCTTTCACCTCCTATAACCAGGGTCACGCTCAGAACCACTCTGTACCTGCACTGCTGCTGCCAAATCTCTCTCACACCTGGACTTTGCCTGCTCTGGAGTCTCCCTTTCTCCAGACGTGCTTCACCCATGTTTGTGTACGACTGGAGCCACTCTCCGGGCCAGCCCCACCCTGCAAACATCCCACAGCCGCCTGCCAAGCGTCCAGCTCCACTCCCCATGAAAGACATGCCAGCTGTTCCCTGGCTCTCCAGGAACCTGCAGCATCGGCTGGTGACACAGAGCTTCCCAAGGCACCAGCCATGACACCAGGCTCAGCAAACCAGCTCCAGAACTGACCAGAGGTGTGGGCCCTGCAGCTCCTCTGTCTCCTCCAGGAAAGCAGGATGTCATGAGTGCCTGACAGGGGTGACAGGGGGTGCTGAACCCACCTTGCTCCTGCCGGGGCTGCGGTTGGGCAGGGCGCTGCCATCCTCAGGCACGGGCTTCAGTGAGGGAGAGGCCTTGGCTGGCTCCAGCTCGGCGCCCGGGCCCTTCATGGCCGCGCGGTAGGACATGTTCCTCAGGTTGCGCTTGAGGGCCCCTCCGCCATCATCCTCATCCTCCGCCTCCACGGCCAGGATGGGGACAGCTGCCCGCTTCGGGTCGGGGCTCAGGGGTTCCCGGCCGGCCCCGAAGCTCTGGTGCCGGGAGGGGCAGTTCTTGGGCTTGGAGGAGACGGCCAAGCTTTTGGGAATGAGCTGCTGCGTCCCCACCTTCAGCGCGGCCGGGCTGTCCGTGCTGAGGATGATGCGACGGGGCTCGGCCGAGGTGGGGGAGGACAGTGGTGACAGTGGGGTGGCATTGGCAGCCCTCGTGGAGCTGTTCTTCCCAGGGGCACAGCTCAGGCTGGGGGGCTCCGGCCTCACTGGGTGGCATCGGTACTCCAGGAGCAAGGTCTTGTCATCCACAGAGCTACCAGAGGAGCTCCGAGACATGGCGGTGGCCCAGGGGAGCAGCGAGCTGAGGAGGACAGACAGACAGGCAGGTGGCTGAACACCTCCCAGTGAGGCAGCAGGAATTTACAGCTGAGCCATGGGAACCTTGGGGCAGCACAGGACTCGGCCTCCACCTTCCTGCTCCGCAGGCAGGGCCTGTATGGACACACTCGGGATGCTGTCACCGGTGTGCTCCTTGTGGGGACACCCGTGTGGCAGGGCCAGGATGGGGGGCTCCAGGACATGGCCGGGAGCAGCCAGGCCCCGGGAGCAGCCAGGCTGTGACACAGGCCCCAGGAGCAGCCAGGCCCTGGGAGCAGCCAGGCTGTGACACAGGCCCCGGGAGCAGCCAGGCTGTGACACAGGCCCTGGGAGCAGGCAGGCCATGCCACAGCCACTGGGACAGGCTCAGACCTGAGCTGGGCAGGCCTGCAGCCTCCCCGAGCCCCGCTGCTGCCACACCTCCGTGTTCTCTCCTTCCCCTTTGGGGTGCTGCCAGCCACCACAGCCGGGCTGCACCCTCCTGAACGCCACCTCCCCCAGGCTGTGGAATCCCCGGCGGCGCCTGGCCGTGAACCCTGTGCTCCTCCAAGCTCGTACCTGCCCCAAACCGCGCCGAGGGGTGGCTCCATGCCACCCACAAAAACACCTGCCCCAGTCCCTGGGGCTCCCCAGCCAGGGTTAAGGTCACTCATCCCCTCCCGTGTCACACACAGAACCGTGCACCTACAGAACTCTGCCCCTACAGAACAGACAGAGTGTTTTATGCCCTCTGTCTATTACATAACTCCAGGAGAAGATAGGGTTTAGTTCCCCTTAACTGAGTTCCCCATTGTGTGCCAGTGCCATCTCCAAGCTGGTCCCTTTCAAAGACCAGGAAACAAACCAAGGCTGGACCGTGCCTTTCCCTGCATGAATGACTGGCAGGAGGACAGCAGAGACCCATCAACAACAGCTCATTTGACAGAGATGCTGCTCATTCCACTGTCCTCAGATGCCGGACACATGCTCTGTTTCCAGAGGTCTGCCAAGTGTCCCTCGGACGAGCAAAGCTCCACATCCCACTATTAACCCCATCTTGGCTGAGGATAAAGCTCATCCTAAGCCCAGGCAGCAATAAACAGGCCTGAATCCAGAGGGTCTGGGGGCCACAGCATCCGCATCTCTCGGTGCTGGGGCGGAGAGAGGCTCGGTGGCCACACAGGGCACCGTGACCCGGTGCTCCCACCCCTGCGTGCCCAGGGCTGCGGTGCAGGGGTAGGGCTCTAACCGGGCTGCGGGCTGGGGGTACGGCTCGATACAGCCCTGGGAAGCGCCCAAACCCCTCTGCCATGGACCCACCCACCCACCCCCCGGCATCGCTGGGCGCTGAGATCCTCGGGGACAGCGGGGACAGAGCCGCGGGAGGACGAGCCCCGAGGGACAGGACAGCCGGTCCCCGCCGTCCCCTCCCCGGAAGGCGCTCGCAGCCGCTCGCTCGGGGCCGCCGCCCGCACGGCTGCCCGGGAGCTCCGGTGCCGGTCCCGATGCCGGTGCCGGTCCCTCCCCGGGGTCCCCGGACCCTCCGCAGCGTCCCCGCCCCGACCCCGCCGCGCCCGCACCTACCCGCGCCCCTCGGAGCCAGCGCGGCGGCGGCGGGGCGGGAAGGGATGGGAGGGACCGAGAAGGGCTGGGAGGGACCGGGGAGGGACCGGGGGAGGTGCCGGTCCGGCCCCCGAGGCCGTGCCGGGCTGGAGGTGCCGCTGGGAGGCCGGAGCCGCGGCCGGTGTCCCGCACATCCCGCTCTTGCAGCGCTCCGCTCTGTGCCGCGCCCCGTCCCGGGGTCACCCCGGCTTGCCAGGGGTGAAAAAATTAATTAAGCGTCTCTAGGAACAGTGTTTTGCTGCTTCTCGATGAGTGTTAACCGAGTGTTTGCGCGGAGCGGCGCTGCCGGCCCCTGGAATCTCGGCATTCCCCATCCGCTAAAGCCCCTCTGGGATGTCACTGAAGGCGGGGGGATTATTCGGTGTCGTTCTCCTGTCACGTTAACGGGTGACAAACGAGTGCCCCGGCTGTCCTCGGGGTCTGGCCGACACACCCTCGGTATTTCAGCAGCCCGGGGACTGTCCCTTCCTACACGCATGTCTGATGCTCGCTTTGTTTGGGTCTTTGGTGGTCAAAGGTAACCTCAGGCGATCCCTCCGGGCGCACAAAGCATCACTTTCGGCTGCTTTTGGACGCTGCGGCTACTGGGAAAGAGGATCTGAGGGTCAGGCTGCTGACAGCTGTCCCATAACCCAGCTGCCCAGTAAGGCTCAACAGTGCTCTGTGTCTTCACTGGGAACAGACTTTTCCTTGACCTTCTCTTTTGCCCCCCTGTTCTGCTTCTCCCCATCCCCCAAACTGGGCTTTTTTCTCACTTGTTTGTGGTGAATCTCAAGCACTTTGTGCATGACAAAGTCCACTTGTCAGCAATATTCTTTTAAATGCCTCCGTTCTCTCCACTCCGGGCCCTGCCTGACAATCGCCCCATTATCACAGCTTTCTTATCCCATAGATTTTTCATCCTTTCCCTCCGGGGCTAATAAGGAGAGGAGGGCTCCCACTCAAGGGTTCAGCTCCGACTGAAACCCTCCCGATCTCCGGGGGAAGGGCCATTATCCCGAATGTGGGACACCATCATTTGATCGCCATGAATGACTTTTTGAAGCGAGGCCATTCATCAGTTGTGTAATGGGGGTTTTTAGCTCAAAGACCCGGCTTTCAAGTAATTTCTGCTCCCAGGGTCCCCTGGAGCTGAACCATCTGACCGCGATCGCTGGGCAGTTCACTCGCTCTGCGCTCTGGTTGTGAAAGGAAATATGCTTGACAGACATTTTCCATCAGCTCACCGATGTCCAACGGTTTCTCCCACCCTGGAATATTCTCACTGCTCCCTGTGCAAGCATCCCATGCCTTCAGCGGGATGTGATGCACCTGCTTTGCACTGGGGAGGCCTCGAGTGCTCCGTGCGGCTCTGAGCCCCTCACAGGAGAGACATTGAGGGGCTGAAACATTTCCCGAGAAGGGAGAAGGGCACAGAGCTGGGGAAGGGGCTGGAGAAGTCCTGTGAGGAGGGGCTGAGGGAGCTGGGGGGGCTCAGCCTGGAGAAGGGGAGGCTCAGAGGGACCTTCTGGCTCTGCACAACTCCCTGGCTGGAGGACAAGGGACAGGATGAGAGGAAACAGCCTCAAGCTGTGCCAGGGAAGGTTCAGGTTGGATATGAGGAAGAATTTCTTAATGGAAAAGGCAGCCAGGCCTTGGAAGGGGCTACCCAGGGAGGTTTGGAGTCCCCATCCCTGGAGGTGTCCAAGGAAGGGCTGGACGTGACACTCAGTGCTCTGGGCTGGGTGACAAGGTGGGGATGGGGCACAGGCTGGACTGGATGGTCTTGGAGAGCTTTTCCAACCTTAATCATTCTGTGGTTCCATGATTCTGACCTCGGCAGCAAGTGGGGTGTCCATCATTTAATTTTTTTGAAGCTCTCTTGAATATTACAAACCACACACATGACATCAGAGCCCACAAGTACCCCAGAGCAGCAAAGCCAGACAGTGACACAGCCAATGTCCCATTACTGGGGACGTTCTCCACGGTTATTCCATGGAAAGAAGCTCACGGGACCACTGCTTATAAAAGCACACAGGTTTATTGCATATCAATCTCATGTAT
>VZDJ01000034.1:3448448-3476887 GCA_008694505.1 Cyanoderma ruficeps
AAAAAAAAAAAAAAAAAGAAAAAAAGAACCTCGGAATCATTCAAGAACGTTTTAGTCACAGTTTCACTCAACACTACGGAGAAGTTTCATGGCTTTGTGAGAACACTACTGACCACCGGCGAGGAGCAGAGGGTTTTGCCCTTGTGTTGCCAGCACTGACCCGAGTGATGTCACTCCCACCCTTGGGGACAGCGCTGTCCCCCCCGGCCCCCCGCCACACACACACACACACACAGAGTACAGCACGTAAAAAAAACCGAGTGGGAATCAGCAGATTGACCTGGGCTCACGGGGGCGGGGGGGGCTCACGATCCAGTGCTTTGATGCTTTAGAGTCAAACGCGCTCACCTCATTGTGCAAGTGCTTTCGGAAGGCTCCGTCCGCGCCGCGGCAGCCAAGGAGCTGCTCCCAGGAGCAGTGTCTAAGTGCTGATTGTGGAGAGGGCAAAAGCTTCCTCTGTGCTGTCCCGAGGAGGACAGGAGCCCAGCAGGGTGTTTGTCCCGGGATCAGCTGAGCACACCCGGCTGGAGTTTGCTTGGGGTCGGGTTTGGGTTCCCGTGCGTTGATGTCCCCGTGGCGCCCGGTGAGGCAGGGCCTGGTGGACACCTTGGGAAGGCACCTGCCCAGAGCAGCCTGAGCACCGAAGGACACATCCCAGGGAGGAACCCAGCAGCCCAGCAGGAGATCTGAGTGCCTCAACATGTCCTGCAGGACCCGGCACCTCAGCATATCCTGTGGGAGAACCTCAGCTCGTCCCACCGGAGAGCTCTCAGCTGTCTGCAGCAGCCACAGCGATCACACCAGGACCAACCATCAGCTCTGAGCTGGTGGGGAGCAGGGAATGCACAGACACGAGACCCACGTCCTCCTCCCTGACCAGCTCAGGCAGGAAGGTTCAGCTCTGGCCAAAGCGAGGGCCCTTCATGGAGTACCAACACTTCAGCCCTGCGCAGCTCCCAGCCCCACCTGACCACTCCAAAAATATCCAGGGCTTCTCCTTCTCTCCTCTGTGCTGTCGTGGCTGTGAAAATACTTTAAATAAATAGATCCTACACAAAGCTCTGGGTTTAAAACCACAGCTGGATCGGTGCCCTGGCTACCAGACACACCGCAGCCATTTCCCATCCCTGCCACCCTCACCTGCCCTGGACCCCAGCGTGTCCATGGGGTTGGACACCACGGCTCCACGTCTCACCAAAGCTCCCAGAGCCTCCCCAGCACTGGGAAGCCAGCAGTGCTCTGACAGCAGAATGTCCTGGAAACAAACCTCAGGGGAAGCAGCCTTGGAAGGATGAGATTCTCTGCTAAAGCAGCAAAACGGAACCTCCACACCTGCTGTGAGCTGCAGCACTTTCCAAGTGCAATCCAATGAAAGGTAGAGATTAACAGAGGTTCGGTTCAGAGGCTTCCTGTTTCTTTATCTTAATGGGAAAAATTGAAACTTGTAATCAGTGCTAAATTAAAGGAGTCAGGAGATCCTACCACACAAAGCTAGAGAAAACGAGGAGAAAACCGAATTAGGAAATATGAAAAGAAAAAAAAAATCATTTCATGATTTTAAACCCTATATTTTTAATGTCCTCAATCCCTGGCTGGATAATACCACCCTATCCTTGGCCAGGGGGCCTCAGGATATCCATGGAGAGCCAGGATGAGCCTGGGGAGGGGGATGGTGACAGTGTGAGCTCAGTCGGAGCAAGCCCCTCACCAACTCCTTCAGGAGAAATGACACAGCTGGCAGCAGGGCTGACACAGGGACAGGGAGACCACAAATACCCCAAATAAATCCCCACAATAACACCTGCATGCCTTAGCACTGGTCCACATTTTGGTGTCCAGGCCATTCCCTTGCCTGCTCTGTCACCTCCCCGTGCTGTGGAGTGTGATGCCCTAAGGTTTCTTCAAGGGTGAACAAACCATGGTCAGAGCCCACAAACATTCACTGCTGCCCACAGATCCTGTCCCAGCACAGCAGGCAGCGCCTCAGGCCCTGCCAGGGGGATGCTCAGACAGGTGGTTTGCTCCGAGCAGCTGCCAGGAGTCACGGAGCTGCAGCTGGAATGGGACAGGATGGACCCAGCCCCTGGTTAAGGCCCTTTCCATGTTCTCCTGGAGCACGGCCATCGAGGCAGAGCATCTCCACTGGCCTCCTCCTCCTCCTCCTGCTGTGCTGCTCCCCATCACTGGAACCTTCCTCCAGTGCCCCAGGAGCTTCCAGGCAAAGGGGAGCTGAGGGATGATTGTCTGGAGAATTGGCAGCACCACTGGCAGCACTGACTGGGGTCATTTGGCACATGGACAAAATCTTCCTGCTCCCTGCTTATCCAACATCCAACCCCAACAACACCATTTTGGTCCTTCACTACACGCTTATATTAACATGATTTCTTCACAAGAATGATGTCTAATGCAAAAAAAAAAAAATACTGTTAAGGAGGAACTAAAATACGAAAGTAATTAGGCCCAAATTACAAGTTATATACAGATTAAAATAAATTCCATCAGGAAAAGAAACAATTCTTTTGTTATTTTCATTTGGCCCCTGTGGGAATAATTTAAAGGCCAAGTGCCTGGGCAGGGCTGTGCTGCAGCCTCTGGAGTGGGGATGGGATGGGATGGGATGGGATGGGATGGGATGGGACAGGGCTGTCCCTCTCCTCTGCAGAGCTGGGTTCCTCCAGCAGGGTCGGCTCTCAGGCTCTGCCTACCCAGGAGCTTTGTGCAAATACATGAAGCAGCTCGGTCGCACCGCCTGGTGCTCTCAGAGCCTTGGGCACTTTCACAGGATGTTGTGGAAAACCAAAAAGGGGAGGGCAAATTTTCTCGGGAAACACAGTGGTGCTGCTAATTTACCCCTCGTTCCCTCTGTACCAAAGGCACCCTGGATGCTTTCCTGTGGGGGCACCCTGAGGCTCCCCAAGATCAGCCTCACGTGTGCTCTTGGGTGTAAAGCTGACTCGCAAAGCTGTCACAGCCAACTCCAACTCTGCTTTGCTCAGGGAGTTGGTTCTGTTGTTTTGGCCTGCTGCAATGAGACTTCCCACACTGGACTGGCTTAGAACCCTCCATCTGCCCTTTTCCATGGCTTTCCCAACCATTCCACAAAGGAATGTCATCTCCAAACTCTCCACTCCAACAGCAGATGGGAATTGCAGTGGAGAACAGCACAAAGCCCACAGGATTTGTGGAGGCTGCTGTGTATCAGTAGAGAAGATGAGGTTTTGAAGTGATTGGAAATCACTCATAAAATCTCTGCGAGAAATTTTGGAGTCAGAGAGACAACTGGATTCTTATCTCTGTGCTCTGCACCCCTCCGGCTGCTGGAGCAGGGAAATATTCATCTTCCTGCCTAAATCACAGGCCAAGCAGCAGCGGGCGGAGCAGAAGGAAAACCAGGCCAAAACAACGGTGTGAATCAGAGATCTGTGCCACAGATACCATCAGCACGGGGTGATGTCACCCTGAAACCCCCGGGAGGTGACACACATGTGTCCCAGCTGCCCTGGGTGAGGCCAGGCTTGCCCAGCACACGTTTCCTTACGCACAGCCGGGGAAGGCTTTGCCCTGTGACCTCTGTGCTTGGGGAAATCCAAACACTTCCAGGAGCTCCACCAGCCTGGCTCTGTCCCAGGCACTCCCAGCCCATGCTGGGCTCACGGGTCCCAGGAGGGGCAGGGAGCTCTCCCAGCCTCGCTCAGGGCACAGCCCACCATCCGTGTCCCTGTGACACGTTTGTCACCCCAACCTCAGCACTGCTCCAGGCTGGAGATATCTCAGCTGGGAGCTGCATGTGGCTCATGGTGACTGCAGGCAAGGTGGCCTCACCTTGGAGGGAGGAGCTTTGCACTGTGCCAGTGTTTTGGTGGGAACAAAGGACAAGACGGTGTTTCTGTGGGAGCGCAGAATTCCGAATTCTTTCGAGGGGTCAGTTAAATGGGTTGAATTTGCCTTTCCCTGGCATAACTCCAGTGGCTGTGTCAGAATTGCACCAGGGACAGGTCACACCTGGCTCTCTTCCCTTGGTGCTTGGCCGTTCAGCTGGATGGGAAGGAAATGCTGCTGTGTGGCTCCAAGCTGTCATTCCTGCTCAGGCCGTGCTGGCTCAGTGACACTGCTTTGGAAGGTTGGAGGGGCCAATCTTTGATTGCACTGTTGCAATTCGTGTCTTGCTCATGCTATTCCTACAGGCTGTGAAATCCTGGGGCTGCTTCAGGGTTATCCAGTTTGGGAGAGGTTCATTCTGATAAATTAGAAAGGAAAACTCTGGAGAGATAAAAAATGCAGGACGTGTAGGTCGGATGCGACAGGTTTCCTTCTCAGCCCAAAGTCCAGACGACTCCCTGAGGCCCTCTCATCCATCTTCTGCTGGCTGGGATTTTGCTGGGATGGCTGCAGCACCACCTGGGCTCCGGCCAGTGCCTTGTGGACCTCTCAGAGGTGGTTGATGGGGTTAAAGGTCCCCGACTCTGAAGCTGCTCCTGCCATGTCCAGCCAAGCCCCCAGAGAGTTCTGGGAGGACGTGTGGAGGGGAGCGTTCTCAGACAGGGACAGCATCATTGCATAAGCCTGGGGGAGAGAGGGATGCCAGGACAGAGTGAGAACACAGCATGGAGGAACACTCTGTAAAACACACAGCACCACCTCACCCTGCCCACCTGGGCCAGCAGAATCCCCTGTGCTGGGCTAAACTCTGTGTAAAACACACAGCACCACCTCACCCTGCCCACCTGGGCCAGCAGAATCCCTGTGCTGGGCTAAACTCTGTGTAAAACACACAGCACCACCCTACCCTGCCCACCTGGGCCAGCAGCATCCCCTGTGCTGGGCTAAACTCACATCCACGCTCTGGGATGGCACCCACCACTCAAAAGCCCAGATTTGTCATGGTTTATAGGGAAAGTCAGGAGAGACCATCAATCCCACTGTTTTCACAGGACTGAACCCATCCTGCACTGCCTGTGCTCGGTCACAAACCTCCACAAGATTCCAGACTCTGCTCTCAGGGGAAAGCAGCTGCTATTGGGGCTTGTTTTTTTAAAGAAATCACATCCCCAGACATGCCAGTGGCTCAGTGAGGCTGGGCTGGGGCACCCATGCCCAGTGGGAAGTGGTGAGCAGCTGCTCCCATCTCTCGCTGGGAGAAATGCAGTGAGACTTGTTCATCCTCTAACAACTTGTAACAAATCCTGTGTGCTGGTGGCTCTCCCTCCACCAGGACACAAGATTTGTCTCACACACCTCTCTGTGCCCTTTCTCAGCCCACACGAGTGATGTGAGGGTTTAGGCAGATGATAACCTCATATAACCTCATACAGCAGAGAGGAAAACCAATGTCACTGTCACCCATGGCCTGAAAAAGAGGAGGACACGGGTCCCCACCCTCCCCACGCCCTGGCCCAGTTTTGTGGTATAGTTTTGAGGTAGTTTTGTGGTTTTGTGGACACACACACACTTCCAAAATGGCTTAAAACTAAGCCAAAGGAGTGCTGTGCTGCTCACACTAAGGTTTTATATCGCTGCCAAAAGATGGGTCAAATTATTGAAGTTGTTTATTGTGATTCAAGTGGAAATCAGAGTCAAACTCCAAAAATAGCTTCCCCCATCCAAGCACAGGCTGTAGCAGGGCGGAACACTGGAAAAGAGCAAGGTGCTCCCAAAGAGTTAGTGCATTTGGAATGTTAGTGACAGGACACAGGGAAGAGTCAGGCAAGTGGCTTGTGTTTAAACAGGTGTCACCCCAGAAAACTGCTCTGCTGTCTCTCCCAGCCCTCCCCAGCTTCACTACTGGCACCCACTATGGAGGAAGGCAAAAATGTCCAAAGTTTTGGATGATGCTAATTCAAAAATCACGTTCTGCGCGGTGGCTGCACTAAGCTACTGCTCTGCTGGACATCTGAAATAGATTTTGGGATAAATTCTGTTGCTTGAGGGTCAGAAAGGGTCTCTGAGGTGAGGCTGTGCTCATCCCCCACCAGGGGCTGGGTGTCCTCTCTCCAGCCCAACCTGCTGAGGTAACTTCACTGAAAAGTTTTTGGGTTTTTTTGTGGGAATTATTGTGGAGGGATCAAGAGATGAACTCCATAAACCCAGACTGGGTATTTTGGCTAATGAAAAAGCAGAAAGCACACACAGACCTGCCCTAAACCTCCAGATCTCTCTCAGAACTCCAGTAATATTTAGATGCCATTTAGATGGGTTTTGGTGGGTCTAAATTGGTCTGGCTCACAGAGTTGGGGTTTTTCTTTTCCATTTTCTGGTTAACTTTTAGAAATCAAGGAGGTAAATAAGGATACCCTCTAGACATGCTGGCTGGCAAGTCCTGGATATATCATTGTCTTTCACACCTGTTTTAATCCCCAAGGGCACTTTGTTGCTCTTCCTGCAGACCAAACCTCAGTAATTACCCACAGAAGAGCCACCCCAAAGTATAAATAAATAAGGACTTATAAAAACATTTATACAGACAGATAAAAACACACAGATGCCTCTCTCTTCCTGCATAGCCCCGTTCTCACTGCACAGGCTGAGATAAATCCACCCCAAAGGGATGCCCACTCCCTTCCTCCTCTATTTCAATTTAGTTGCAACAAGACACATTCATGTGTGTGTCAGAATTCCTGCTGGGGAGGGGGAATAACCTTCTGGAAGGGGAAAATAACCCACTGGAAGGGGAAAATAACCCTGGGCTGGAGGAGGCCAGCTGCTCCCTAATGCTGCTGTACACGCTGGCGGCAAGCTAGGAAAACGTTCTGGATATACCCACCTGGTTTTTAGCCTGCCTGTACAGAGTCTGTTTTATTGCCTCAGAGTCTAAGGTGGAATTAAACACATCCTTAACTTCAAATGCTTCCTCGGCCGCTTTGCGGAGATCCAGCCCCTTCCCAAAATTCGGCATCTGCTCCAAATCTAACAGGCCGGCTTCGTCCTCCTCAATACACCTGTACCAATGACCAGGGGAAGGGGTGACCTGTGTTAGCTCGTCTGGCCCAGAGCCTGCATGCACCACCCACGGGGGCTCAGCAGCCACATGCGTGAAGGGATGGACACACGGACACGGACACCACACGGGATGGGAGGAGGAGCGAGGAAGAAGTGGAAAGCAACAAGCAGCAGGTTCTTGTCAGAGGTTCTGCACCAAAAGCAGCGGGGTTTTTAAGCTGGGTAAGGAGCACAGTGTTGTGTGGCTTGTGCTGCGGGTACCTCCAGGAACTGGGGCAAACTGCAGCAGAAAAGAGAGCTGAGCCTGCGGTGTGTGCAGTGATCTTTCATTTTGAGGGTGTTCAGACATGGTTTTACCTTGGGGGGAAAATCCTTCACGTTTTATAGAATAATGGAATCTTGTTTTGGGTTGGGAGGGACCTTTAAGATTGTCTCATTTCACTCTCTGCCATGGGCAGGGACATCTTCTGCTATCCCAGGGTGCTCCAAGCCCTGTCCAACCTGGCCTTGGGCACTTGCAGGGATGGGGCAGCCACAGCTTCTCTGGGAAACCTGTGATCCTTCCCCGTGCCAGGGCCTCACCACCCTCACAGGGAAGGATTTTCTCTGAAGATCAAACCTCTATCTCTCCTCTTTCAGTTTAAATCCACTCCCCCTTGTCCTGTCACTCCAGGCCCTTGGAAAGAGTCTCCCTTCATATCTCCTGTGGCTTCCTTCAGGTACTGGGAGGTCACCTTGGAGCCTTCTCTCCTCCATGCTGAACAATCCCAGTTCCCTCAGCCTTTCCTCCCAGCAGAGCTGCTCCATCCCTCTGATCATCCTGGGGCATCCTCTGGACTCTCTCCAGCAGCTCCACGTCCTTCCTGTGCTGGAACCCCAGGGCTGGAGGCAGCTCTGCAGGTGGATCTCACCTGGGCAGGGAAGAAGGGCAGATTCCCCTTTTTGCCAGAGCTCTTAAAACTCCACTTGAAGCCAAGAATATTTTGCTACAACTCAAAGGGCCATAGAGCACCAAAGGCATTTCACAGACACCTCTTCCCTTGCCCTGACCAGAGTTTTGGAGGGAAAAATGACACCTGCTGAGTGGTACCCCGAAAACTCTGTGTTTTGTGTCTGCTCTCCTGCTCCAGGCTCCTCAAGCCTTGGATATCATTCCAGACTCTCCTTGCAGTCCACTTGTCTCGTGTCCCCCAGCGCGGTGAAATGGAATCTGGAGTGAAGGTTTGAATCACACCAGAGGCATGGCATGGAGAACAAACCCACAGCACTCACGATGCACCACGGACACGGGCAGGGGGCTGAGCCCCCTGGGGATGGCCCCTCACCTTCGGGTGTGGTCAAAGCTCATGGTGAGAGACGTGGGCTCCTCATCCTCCTCATCCTCAAACGCTCCCCGGGGCTCCGCCGTGGGCGACGCCGTCTCGTCCTGGGACTTCCCAGTCAGGCTGTCGTCATCTTCCTCTTCCAGTTCTTCGTCCTCATCATCCACATCTTCTGTCTTCTCGTTTGCCAGTCTGTGGCACTGGGAATTGCCGTCAATATCCTGGATTTCTGGCCTGAAATGTTCGGTTGAAGGGTAGGGAGGAGGAGGAGAAGAAGAAAGAAAAGGGGAAAAAAAAGATGGAAGATCTTTAATCATGTGTTCCCACTGAATTCAAGACTTCAGTAATGCTGTATACAGATATGAACACAGAAACACGTTCATATCCACGTATATATTATTTAAAATGTAATGAAGAAGAAAACCAATGTGCTTCAGGCATTTAAAGATCATCCTTCGCTGTTCCTAAGGGCCAAGGAGCATGTTGAGAACACACCAACCCCAAGGCTTTTTGAACTACAAATTCGTGCAGTCTGATTTAAATGCTGGCTTTTCATCTCTTAAAATTAACATTTGTGGGACAAGCAGCCTTCCTCCTTCTCTGGGCTCTGTCCTCCAACAAGTTCCCTTTGAGCAATCAGCAGGAGGAAGCTTCTACCAGCCAGCCTGAATTCCCTCTTGAATTACTCTGCTCTTCACGCCCGTCCTACCAGCAGATAATTTTATTTCCTTGCCTACCTTTTATCTGCTAGAGCCGACGCTTGATTCATCTCGCTATTTGCAATAAAATTTCTGATTTCCGAGAAGTAGGAATCCTCTTTTTCGTCTAAAAGTGCATGGTTGTCTGATTCCGAGTTGGGGGAGGAGGCGCTGGTCCCGAGGTGGTTGGTGATGACTCCGGAGTGCTGGCTCACTGTGGGGCAGGAGCAGGGAGGGACAACAGGAGGGACAACAGGAGACTCCATCAGGTGTTTTCAAGGCCACGGTTATGAGGAAACAGGAGGTAAGAATGTTCTCAACAGCCCTCTCACCTTACATTTGTGATTTAATACTCAAAAGGAAAGCCATGGAGCAAAGATCCATGATTTAATACTCAAGAGGAAAGCCATGGAGCAAAGATCCATGATTTAATACTCAAGAGGAAAGCCATGGAGCAAAGATCCCAGGGGAGGGTTGTGTTTTCCAAACCAACACACAGGTGATATTTAGCATTTATGGACAATACACACAATTTAAGAACCATTGCAGAACTATTTACCTATAACTTTTCCACAATACTTTTTTTTTTTTTTTAATCCCTGCTGGGAAATCACTCTACTCGGCTTCACCACAGAAATTCCTTCCTTTCATTTTTTTACGTCAAAACAAAGCCGACTTATCTTCTGCAACTTCCAAAAAAAACCCTACAAAGAACCCTCCAAACTCATCCTTAGGGGACAGCGCATTCCCAAGGGGCCAGATCACGGAACCCCCTCCTCTTTTCAGGGATCCCCAGCAGATCCACGGGGTTTTTCCCCACCTGGAACGTTCTCGTGCTCGTGTTTCTTCAGGTGCCTGTCGAGGTTGGTCTGCTGCCCGAAGCACCTGTTGCACAGGTGGCACTTGAATGGCTTCTCCTTGTTGTGGATGTTCCGGACGTGCCGCTGCAGGTTGGAGGAAATGCTGAATGACCTGTCACAGTATTTACACCTGGAAAACAACAGAAAACGCCAAAGAGGGCAAAGTGAGGGAAGAAAGGAAACAGCAGAACCCAAACGAAAAACAAAGCAAAGCAAACAAAGAAAAAAAAAACAAACCCAAACCCATCACCACAACAAACAAACAAAACCAAAAAAACCCAATAAAACAAATGAAAAAAAACCCAAACCAAGCCAAAACCAAAATGAAAAAAACAAAACCAAAACCAAAAATATGAACCCAAACCCAAAACAAAAACAAAGCAAAACCAAATCCAAACCATAACCAAACAAAACCCAAAAAACATGAAACAAAAAAACAAAGGCAAATCAAACCAAACCAAACCAACAAAAAACCAACCAAACAAAAAGCCCCAAAAAACAAAAATAAAGCCAAAACCAAAATCAAAAACAAAAAAACAAAGCTAAACAAAACCCAACCAACAAAACACACACAAAAAAGGAGAAAAATCTGACTATCAAAACCCCTAGGAAATGTTGGTCCATAAATCTTTACTCAGCTGAAGGAAGCACAAAGCATTAATCATCCCAGACAAATCTGATGTTATTGTTACTCAAGGAGCTCAAAGAAAGGATTAAGATTAATTAGGAAGTGAGTCGTCCAAACAAATAAGAGTTTGAAGCAAAATAATTATTTTTTTCCATGCATGGATGTAGGAATGAGAGAGGTGGATTTATTCCTTCCACTTTTTTTTTTTTTGAGGGGAATCAGGTGAAATACGGCTGTGGAGGGAGGACAAGGAAGACAGAAGAAAGAAGGGAGGTGAAATGTAAAAACCAGTTATTAACTGGCAAATCCCTGCATGACAGTTAGCTGGACACACAGAAAATTCCGGCTTTATTTGTGAAATTACTGGGACTACAGCATGGGTTCAAAGGCAATTATAACTATTCTTCTAGCAAAACAGCTCCCAAAGAAATCACCATCCTTTCCAACAGGGTAAGACTTACCCCTAGGAAAGGAATATATTTCAGATAGTGGCCCTTTATTACGATTAACCAAGGGAGAGAGCAAAGTCCCCTTTTTAAACCACAGCATTTCCAGACTTCTAAAATCCTCCATTTTCACTTTTTTCCCCCCAATATCTGGTTTATGACGAAAAGCTGGAGTGCAAGGAGCCAAGGCAGGATGTTCAGGGGAGCTGCTGAGTGAAGAAAATGTTCCCTCTCTGAGCTCAGACCCTGCAGGACCCACGGCAGATGGGCCGGGGGCTTGTTCGAAGCCATCACTCCCCTTTTCGGGTTTAGATTCCCTCCAAATAAATTGGAATTGCTCGGGGTGGTGTTGTGAGGGCTCAGCCCCAGCTCCCAGCGCAGAGCGGGAGCCGCCGATGGACTGAAGGTGGCAGCTCCGAGCTGCGGTGGAGAGTTTGGGTCTAAAACTCCCGAAAACCTCATTCCTGCCCGAACCCGCCGAATCTCTGGTCACATCTCCCTTTAAACACGTCACCTGCACCTCAGCAAAGCTGCTCCCCCACGGCTCTGCCCCCCAAAACCCACGAGCAGCAGAATCTGTCCCTGACGCAGAGCTCCCCAAATCCTGGGCACTTCCAAAATTCAAACTCTTCCCAAGGCCTCGTAATTCCAGATCAAATCCACTCCAGCAGGGCTGCTCTGAGCTCCTCTAACCCGCAGCAACATCTGCCCCACGGTGCTGAGCCACTCCTCCATGGGAATCCTGGAATTCCAGAATGGTTTTGGGGCTCTAAACCCCACCCAGTGCCATCTCCTGCCGTGGGCAGGGACACCTTCCACTATCCCAGGGTGCTCCAAGCCCCATCCAACCTGGCCTTGGACACTCTCAGGGATGGGACAACCTGTGCCAGGGCCTCCCCAGCTCTCCAAGACATGGAGATGGAGGTTTTGGAAATATCAGCAGCTCCTGATGTGCACAGACTCACCCCATGCCTGCCTCACTCAAGGATGGCACTGGATTTCCCTGGACACAGAGGACTTCTGGGGGATTCTTCCCTACGGACACAACAGGTTCAACTGCGAGTGGAAAAGATCCCCACAGTGAAACACGTCCCCCCCCGTTTCCAGATGTGCCCCAGCTGTGATTTTTTATTCGGTCTCTAAAAATAAATCGATATTATTTTTGGAGAAAGCGGGGATACGTTTATGAAACACTCGCTCTTGCTGAATGTTCATGGATTCCACGTCCACCTCTGAATTTCCTACTGCTAAATCTGCAACAAGAATAAAGATATTTCAAATAGTGGCCCTTTATTAGGATTAACCAAGGGAGAGAGCAAAACCCCTTTTTAAACCACAGCATTTCCAGACTTCTAAAGTCCTTCATTTTCCTTTTTTCTTTTTCTCCCCAACCACCCCCCCCTCCAATAACTCTAGAAAACAAGAAGTTATTTGAACATCAGCAAGAACAATCCCAGTTTCTATACGGAGAGTTAAACACCCATTTCCAGCACCAAGGAATTTGCTCTCAGATTCCCGTTCAACACTCCAGCAAACTGCAATATCCAAACCTGCCAATATCCCAATATTCCTGCTATTCCATGGGATTTTCATGAGTGGTTTTGTCCAGCTTAGACCAGGAGCCCTCTTCTCATCCTTGCTGATGCCAGGGTGTTTTCTCTCCCTCCCTGTCTTCACCAGCTCCTAAAAAAATGCTTTTTTTTGTGAGTCCCAGTGCCTGGCACAGGGGATACCTGGCACAGGGACCCCTGGCACAGTGGGCACCAGGATAATCCATGTTCCCAGCCTGGCTGTCCCTGCCATCACCCCCAGGAGCAGCTCCAGACGTTTAAAAGCAGCTCTCGCACGCCCAAGGCAGGAACGACCCGGCCTCCTCCACGTCCATTTATTTAGATGTTCAGGAAGCCTTTGAAAAGTTCCCCGTGACAGGTCCTCGCCCTAACCATGAGCTATGTGGATCCAGGGTCAGGAATGGGGAGGGATAAAGAGCTTGTTAAAAAAAAAAAAAANAAAAAAAAAAAAATAAGAACCAGAGGGGCAGTGGGAAGAAGCAGGGAATGCCTGGGAGCAAAGGGATGAGGGAGATGTCCGGCGTTATTTGTGGTCCCAGAGGGGTCGGTGCTGGGAGCTCTGCTGGTTTTAATCTAAATAAATGGCCCAGGCAAAGGAACCAGCTTAAATTCAGGGAAAGGGGTGAACGGTGAGGGAGGAGAAGAATAAAACTCAAAGGCAGCAGTGTTTGCTTTGCAAACAGCTCGACAAAGCTTCTCCCTTATCAGCTTAAAGCGCAGAAAACATCCGAAGTGGGAGGGAGGGACAGCAAGGAGGGAGCCAGGGCTGGAGCTGGGGAGCTCTGACAGGAAATCCTGGGAGCTGGAGGAGCTCTGGTACCTGTGACAACACGGGAGAAAGCAGGGAGCAAACCCTGGGAATGCAAGGAGGAATTCCTGAGTCCCTCTCACGAAGTTTACACTGATCAGTGTGAGCTGGAGCGGAAGAATTGCAGGAAAAAACCAAAAAGCACACGGACAGCAACTCCCCCTCTGAGTGACTCCTCAGTCTCATGTACATTTATAGCAGGGGTGAGCTCGGGCTGCATTTTGAAAACCAGAACATGAGAAATATCTTCAATATTTATTGAGCTATGTGCAATTCAAATGACACGGTAAATGTCAGCTGCGGCTGTGAGTTGCAGCTCAATGCAGATAACTGGACACGAGGCCTCCAACAGCCTTTTTATAACTGAATTCTGAAATGCATAGTCCTGATTTTCAGGTTTGGTGCAGAAAAGAAAAAAATAAAGAGTGAAAAGAAATGTTGAATTTCACTGTAGGGCACAGGGACTTGGAGCATTGTCAAATCACTCGATTTTTAAGAAGTGCATGACCAGGTATTTCTCACTCTTCTGAAAACACGTCGCGCTTTCTCTTTATAAAAACAATCTGCCTCCTTATTGCTCATGTGCTATTAATTCCTACTTTGTACATAATTAGACACTTAAGAAGTTTGAATGATTTCACAGTCCCCCAAAAAACTCCAAAAAACCCATCACTTAATCAGTGACCATAAGGAATCAAACCCAAGCCACCTTATTTTCTGGCCTGTTGCCTTTAAGAACATAGTAATTAATATTTGGTTAATATTTAAATTATTAGATATAAAAATATTTTTATATAGAAACAGGGTAAAAAAAAAACCCAATCAAAAGCAAAGTTGCAAAGGAGACAAGAGTGAAACAGTGAGAAGTCAGCAATCTCCTTTTACCTGCCTGAAATCAGCACTTAAAAACCAAGCTTTCAAAACAAGTCTGGCTGCCAAAGCTGCAAATCTCAGTTCTCTGAGAGGAAAAGCAAATCAATGATAATTAAAGCTCGCCTGTAAACGCAGCCCCGGCTCTCCGGAGTGCCGTTAGAATGCAACATTGTCCAGGAGTCAGACCTCTAAAAAACCCACACAGGCTATTTTCTGGGAGAAGACCAGATCAAATAAATCTTTATTTTCCTAACCTTTGTTAAGTTGCGAGTCTCCTTTTTTGGAAGAAAACCGAACTAACGATCTCGGAATAATCGGGAGCGAGCGTTGCAGTGGACAGGGAACACACAGGGCCCGTTCAGGCATATCAAATAACACGACCCCAAACATCACAGCGGGGAATGGGTCCAAAATATATGTCTGCTTTGAGGGGGGAGGGATGCTGGTGTATTTTTAATTTACCTAATGTCTACACTAAAAATGCTGGATGGAAAATAAATGCGATTCTCAGCGTAGCGGGGATTACAATGTGGGAGAGTCAATTCGTAGGTTAAACCGAGCATAAAAATGTGATGTATTTGACCACATGGCCTTTTGCTGCTCATAAATTTGTGTTTCTCTTTATTTAATAACTGCTCCATTTGCTTTCTTGCGAACTCAGGGCTGTGTATGAAGCGCTGCAATATCAGCTACCCAAAACGAAACGGAATTGTTACCATTGTTTGACAACCTGCAAAACACTCCCTCACGTCACGGCAAACACAAGGCTTGATGTGCAGTGAGCTCTTGATTCATCATTCCATCAGGTTTGCTCATTTCTGGACCTCACTCTAACAAAAAAATGAGCTTTTTTTTTTTTTTTCCCCCAAGCTTTTTGAAACCGCTTGTAATGCACCGGGAGAAAATGCTGGGGGGGAAAGATTTCCATGAGAAATAGTTATTTATATACCTTAGCATACATATTACTTATATTTTCTTGTGAGTTTTATTCAGATTTAAAGCCCTGACTTGGGCAGGAGCCACAGAACCCACTGGGCTGGGGCACTGTCCCCGTGCACACTGAAGAATCAAAATCACATCACCTTGTCCCCAGCTAACAGAAAATAGCTCAGCTTTCTACCTTAAACACTCACAAATATGAGACTCTGTGTGAATCCCCCCCTCCCAGCTCTCCTTTTAAACTCCATGACTTAAGTTCAGACACTACCAAAATTCAGTTTTAAGGCATGTAAATCGACAGGGGGGCTTTTTGCCTTTGTTTTTTTGATCCCTTACTGCAGGCACCTCTGATGTGCATTAAGAAAAGGAAAAAAATAAAAAACCCCAAAACGCCAGCTAGCCCTAGCAGTGAAGGTCCTGGCAAGCCCTTCAAACCAGCCTGAATTTCAGAGCCATTCAGCACCTTCAGCTGTCCTTGAGATGAATGGTTAACGTGAGTGTGAAACAACACTGCAAATCACAGCCCTCGTTTGCCAGCATACATCTAAATATAAGTTAAGTGTCTATCTTCGAGCTGCCAAGCCCGATTATTTTTGGCTGGCACACATAATATACAACCCTATGAATCACTGTGTGTAACGCTCCAGGCCTGTGGTATTCTGCTGGCACAGCTTTATAGAGGGTGAGGGGGAAATACCGGAGGGCTGAGTGAGGAGAGTTGGGGAAAAGGGATTTTTTTTATGGGGGGGCAACGTCACCTGTAAGGCTGTTCCCCAGTGTGTGTCCGCAGATGCCTCGTCAGGTTGGCCGAGCGTGGGAAGATCTTGCCACAGTACCTGGACGGGGAAGAGCCAAAGGAAACCATCAGGAGAGCCGAAGGAAAGCCACGGATGCCACGGCACAACCTGCACCCCTCGTCCTGACACCGCTCCCAAAATCCCTTCATCGTCTGAGGGGGGCAATGAGGAGGACAAATGTCCCAGCCCAGGGTCATCACAGCAGCAGGAGCAGCTCAGGGAGCTGGGAGGGCTCAGAAAAGGAAGCTCAGGAAGAACCTTCTCATCCTACAACTCCCTGACAGGAGGGTGCAGCCAGGTGGGGTCGGGCTCTGCTCCCACGGAATGAGGGACAGAACAACAGGAAACAGCCTCAGGTTGCACCAGAGGAGGTTTAGACTGAATATTTGGATATTTTTTTTTTTTACAGAAAGGCTTGTCAGACCTTGGAATGGGATGGCCAGGGAGGTGGTGGAGTCACTATCCCTGGAAGTGTTCAAAAGAAGTGTGGACATGGCACTTGGAGACAAGGTTTAACTACAGCATTCCTGCCTCAGGGTACAGAGGGTTTAATCACTGCCTGGGCAGATTGGCACTTGAGATGTTTCTTCATCTCCTTTATAGCCCCATTGATGTGCTCATCATATGGAATCTGCTCTTTCATCCTTGGAATTCACAGAATTTTCTCTAGATAAAGGCTGCAGCAGCCTGCTATGGGTTAGGAGGCCGACGGGCTGCTTAGAGCAAGGACATGCAGCCATAGGAAATTAATAAAGGAATTGTGTCCCCCAATAAATCCAGTTCATGGTAAATCAAAAAGGTATAAATAAAAACACTAATTGGGAAATAAAGACCTAAGGATGAAGGGCTGTGCTCTGTGACTATTGCACGGGGAAGCTATGACAGACTTTCCTTATTTCAGAGAGGAAATAAGGAAATGAATCCTTCAGCTGTCCTGAGGATGAACAGTAAACGTGAGTGTTCCCCAGCAATAGCAATCCAAATGTTAACTTGTGAGCGTGCATCTAAAATTTAGGTTTATTCCTTTTTCTAAGTACAAACCTCAAATTTCTAAATAGTCAACTGAAATCTGAGCCTTCAGCTCTTGTAGCAAAGTTGAGCACAAGAGACACATCAAGCAAAGCTTGTACCATTTTCTGCACCCCAAAAAAATCCCCTCAGCAGGAGCCACCACGAGAACCTTGAGGTAAAACTATGACAGCAGACAGAGGTTTATTATTAAATACCCTTGATCTGCTCCAGCTTGGAGCTGGATGGGTATGTGAGGAGTTCTGTGGATAGAACTGTTTGAAAAAGTTGTTTTCTGCATGCCATTTTTAAAAATTCAATCATTTTTTCATAGCTGAGGTTGGATGTAGCTGGGACTGGCATTGGGAACGTTCGCCGCCGCACGCCAGAGACTTGGCCTGGGGAGTTGAGTTTGCTTGAGAATCTCCAGATCTGCTCCCAAGGTTATTAAAAATTACAAAGCAAACAGAAGATGCTGATTTCCTACCAGACAAAACAAGCTATTTCAGAGGGAATTAGTCATCCCAGCTCTGCTCTAATTCCGCCGCTCCTTGTTTTCCCTCCTGGCAGAGACATCGGTGCGGAGCTGCTCCGCTCTGGTGCCCACCGCAGCTCCCCGGCTGGGATGGCACATCCCGGGGTATTCCCACATCCCGGGAGGTTTCCACGCCCTGGGGCTCGGCGTGGGTGCCGTGGGAGGTCTGGCTCACCTGCAGGTGTAGCGCTCCTTGCCCTTGCGCAGGATGGGGTCGGAGAGCGTGGGCGGCGGCGAGCGGAAGTTGAAGGGGTGGTGGGGAAGGGGCTGCAGGGACGAGCCAGAGTCGGCCTTCATGGCTGCAAAGCTCTCCAGCTTCTCCGTCATCGTCTCGATGGCCGACATCTGCAAGGACAAGGAGACAGCTCCTGTCAGAGCAATCCCTGCGAAGGGCAAGGTCTGCTGCACCAAACACCAGTTCTGGTTGGGCCAAGCCTCCTGCTGGTGTTGGCTCGTTTGGTGCAGTGGGAAACGGAGCCACTGAATCCAGGCAGGAAAGACAGGAGCAGTGTGTTGGTCATGGAGAAAGCAGGAAAGGCACAGCGGGCAAGGCCAGGCATTTAGGTCCCAGAAATAAGCATTTTCTGTAGTGTGCGTGTGCTCGCTTTCAGCACTTCAGATCAAAAATTATCTCAGAATAGACCTGAGACATCCATTTATACTGGGATAACACTGAAACTAAACACCATGGTCAGATGCTGGAGGCAGAACTCAGTACCCAAGCCCAATCCAAAGTCTTGGGAAGAGGGAAGTCTGACATCTCCTGCAGCATCCCGGGGGGTTGGAGGGACAAGGCAGTGAGTGGTGGGGGGGCAGGCAGGGACACAACCCCAGGAGAGGGGGAACAGGGAAGTTCTGGACCCAAAGCAGAAGAGTTCTGGCCAAAGTGGAGTGGGAAGGATGTGCAACGGCTGCTCAGGGAGCTGAGAGAGGAGAGGCTGAGGCTGAAGGGGTGAAGAGGGAGCAGCTGGGAAGAGGAGGAGCTGGGATCAGGCTCAGGATGGAGTGGGTCCACAGGGAGCTTGCCTGGTGAAGAGGCCAACACTTTAATTATGGGTAGGAAAGGTTCAGCAGCTCCTAAAGGTGATGGAAGAATGGGTGGGAGATGGCTGAGTTTCCTGGAGTGAAAGGGAGCTCCAGCCAAACTCCCGGATGTGAGTGGTGGCTGGTGAGTTATGGTCAGGAGGGGCAACACCTACACATCCCTTTGGGATGGGAGCAGCTGGCATGCAGGCCTGGAGCTGGGACACCAAGCAGAATGTCCCTGGATGCTTTATCAGATTTACTTTGTATGATTTGGCCATATTCTCACAGACACAAGATGAAACACCACACCAGAAAGAGGGAGAAAGGGAAAACCCTGGAGATACAGGAGAAGGGGAAAACAAAAAAAGGAAAGAATGAAGTTGGACTTGGAATGAAGTGTGCAAAAAGGAAAAAAGGAAAAAAGGATCTGCATAAAACTCCTGCCTAAAGAACACTTTTACTTTCATTACAGCGCGACAGGAAATCCAAGTCTAAGGGAACAAGGCAGCTCAGAGGACGACGCCGACTCCTCCGACGTCCAGCTCCGTGCACTCCTGAGAGCCCTCTGGAGATACCAGGGGCAGAAAAGAGGGATAAAACAAACAAGGCAGCAATAAAGCTGCCTCCTGGCTGCGCTGACATCACCGGGACAGGCGGGAGCTGCGGAGGCAGCCGGGGCGGCAGCGAGGAGCGGAAGGCGGTAGGAAGCCATACATCACCCCGAGATGCTCGATTGTACAGGAAGGGCTGACCTTTTGCACGTTTACACTTTATTAAACTGGGCTTTAGAAGCTTGGGGGGGGGAAAGAGGGGGAAGAGAGCCAAGATATTGTTTAAAAATACACGGCTATGAAAAAAAAAGTTGTCTTAATCACCCCTGAAGACATTGTGGAGGGCTGACGAGCATTCATAAGCTGTAAAAAAAGAGGAGTAGTAACCCCCATTTCCCGATAATAGATCCACAGCCCCTTAGCTGGAGGCTCCCAGCCCATGATAAATAGTAAGTAATACTTAGCACCAGCCACTTGAAAAGGTTACTTGATCATTTACAGCACCAGCTCTGCCCCAGCTGCCAGTCATACAACAAAACCATCACGTTAAAAAGCTCTCCGGACCTTTCAGAGCTGAGCTCTCAGCCCTTTGCTGAGGTACCTGGAGCTCTCCTTTGTTGTGCCTTGTTCTTTAGGCACTTAGTCACAGATATTTGCTGGCTTGAGAGCCGTAGGCTGGTTTTAAAATTCTAAACACCGGCCACGGCCTCTCCAGTGGCAAAGGCACTTTGCTATTTAGGGAACAACTGCCTGGTTATAATAAAACAGAAAGGGGGAAGAAAAGAATCTTAACAGGTGAGGAAAGGCTTTCCATTAAGTTATCAAAAAGTTACACGGGTTATTTATGTTGTCCAGAGTTTCATTTGGAATAGACAATGTAGGAAAACTCCCAGAGAGCAAAGGAACTTCTGCCAATGACTGGCTAAGAAATAAGAGCTGCCTGAAATTCATTTTGAGAGAGGAAACATCTCCTGAATGCTTTTATCACATCTTCTGGCTTCATCACATCCCAGCGAGGGCACTCTCAGAGAGCTGGGGATTAATCACAGAGGAAAAGGCTGAGACCAGACACATGTTTGGAGTGAGAAAAGCCTGGGTAGAATGTGACTCTGACTGACCAGGCACAGGAACATCAATCCTAATGAACAAAGCAGGAACCCTGAAAATGTGATTTCTTAGGAAAAGATCCAGAATTCTTAGCAATGCTGGATCCAGGGAATGGTCATGGCCCCAAAGCTGCCAGAGCTCTCAGCACAGGGTGGCACTGTTGGGGTGTCCTGTGCAGGCCACAGGTTGGACTGGATGATCCTTCCAGCTCAGGATATTCCCTGATTCTGTGATAATACTGGAAGGGGATGTGCAGGTACAAATCTCCCATATTCTGGAACAAATGTCCCGTGTTCCTCACAGTGTCTGAAATACCTGACTGACGGCGGCATGGGAACGGCTCCTCTCCAGATCGAGTGATCCGAGCACAGCGCCTTCCCTTATTAAAAATCACTTATCAGGAAGCTTTGGGCTGGGGTGATTGTAAATTTGAGGCTATTCTGTGTGATAAGCTGTTAGAGATAACCAGACCTTCCAGATCTTTTCACTGCCATGGGAAGAGGACGTGGTCAGGATTTCGGGAACAATGTTAACAACCTTCCACCCAGAGCTTGCTCCTGCTTGGGGTCTGAATGTTTCTCATCGTCTCCTTGGGTTGCTTTGCCACGCTGGCTCCTCCCTGCTATCAGATTCTTTACAGGCAGATATCCCCACTATTCTAACTCACACAAACACAGGATGTTCCTGGCCAGCCTGTCACCATTATCCAGCCTGGATGAAGGAAAAATCGGGGGAAGTTATTAACCAAACTCTGAGGCTGGTGTGAAACAATGTGGGAACTAAGTTTAGCTGTGAAAGCAACCAGGACCCAGATTTCACAAACCTGTGAGTTATTTATCTAAGGTGGGAAACATTATCAGGGGAGAACAATGTTTGTGAATATAAAGGGGAGCACAATGAGGACCGTGGAGCTGGGATCACAGCCTGGGCACGGCAGGGGATAGCTGGGGACTGCCACACGCCTTTGGAGCAGCACTGCTGAACCCACTGCCCGGCACTTCCACACGCTCCTCGTGGTGGGGGAAATTCAGGAAGGCAGAAAATGCTGCTGCCTTGGGGCTGGGCTGTCCTTCTCCACTTTGTACCACTGCAAATCACCACCCCACAAGGTGTTCCCAAAGGAAAGACCTCACAGGCATTCTGGGCTGTGGAAGGGGAGTTTGGCAGAGCCTATGAGCTGCCCAGACCTCATCCCTGTTTTTCTGGCAATGCAAAGGAAACAGCAAGGCACAACTGCTGTCATCCTCAGACTGTGAATGAAACGTGTCTGGAGGGAACTGGTGGAAAATAATGGGAGTTTCCAGTCAGGCCCTTGGATGGTGAGGAGTCTGATCCCAGCGATCCCAGTGATCCCAGCGTGTACCAGCCCCACCTCAGCATTCCACCAGCACAGCACACGACAGTGTCCCTGCTTTTACCTGGGGGTGAAAAAGCAGCGGGGAGGGTCGCAGGTACTTCTCCTTGAGGGCACCCACGGGGTCTGTCACCTTCCGCTTCTCCACCCTGCTGGACAACAACACAGAGGGTTACATACCTCACAGGGAGCCCCACACGGCCACACTGTGCTTAAATCACACACCAGGTTATTCTCTTACTCACACAAACGTCTTCCACCCCCTTCTCCTGGACGCTACAGATTCTGATGCACAATTGCCCCGCAAAAAGAGCTGGAAACAACATGAACACAAATCCCCTCCTTTGGGTGGTATTTTTTTTTAGCCTTCAGGCTGATGTCTAAGAAAACGTTTCGCTCCTGCTCTGCCACAGTGGTTTACAAACCTCTGCTGTTGTGAAATGTCATGGAAAACTCTGTGTTCAGAGCAAAACTGTCTGAGCAGGAGAAGCTCTGGGGTCCACAGCAGGCAGCCCCCGCACAGAAAAAAACCCTGTCTCTGAGAGTTTGCATTTATCTGAAGAGTTAACACTGGGCCAGACTGCAGCCCCAAGCGTGCTGAAATCATTAGGTGTTTCATATTTGTTTCCTCCCTCGCAGCTGAGACATAATTTGCATTGAGTTTCTTTGGCAAGCCCATGTGGACAACGATCTAAAAAGTGAGGGACTGGTGGGAGAATTCTGAAGTGGCTCAAAAACCCGAGTTCTTCTGATATCACCTTGGCCCATTCAAATATTTCATGTTTAAGCATCTGAGATGCAGAAATGACCCTAAAGTGAGGCTCTTACTTTTGAAAATATTGACTTTGCTTCCATAAAATATTCTACTTGCAGGGAAACGGAGGTGTGGAATCACCAAAAAAGACAAACTGAGATGTTCTCTACGGGAAAAAAAGTGTGGAGGAAGTAACTCCAAGAAACACAGCTGCATCTTTAAACAGCTGGAATTGAGTCCATCCAGCTAAACCAGCAGAAATCCAAAAGTAAGAGTGATTTTAACTACATTTGTCCAGCATAAATGGAGAGCAAATTATTTTAGCTGCATTTCAGCTGATTGGTGTGTAGATCAAATTACCAAAGAATTTAAAGAAGAGCCCTGCCGAGTTCAGTCAGTGAACTGTGCTTAATCTGCATTTAATTCTTCTTGGGTAAAGGGAGAGAGAAGAGCCGGATTGGAAACACAGTCAGAATTAGGGGGCTTTGGAAGGTACGTACTTTTATGAGTCTGAATTGCCAGAAAAACAAAAAAAATAAGTAAAAAGTTTCTCCCTGAGCCCTCCCTGACCAGCACAGCCTTTCTCTCCATGAGGCGCTGAAATGCCCAAGGGAACATCCCTGATCCCAGCAGAGGGATCTGGGAGGGCCCTGCCTGCTCCTCGTGCGTAAAACCTGGAGAAGTGACAACCTTTCCCCAGCTCTGCCATCTCCCAGCTCTGGGAATGGAAACACGAGGTCCAAACGTCCCCGTCAGAGCCCAACTCAGAGGATTAAGCCGATCGTTTCAGCCCAGTGCCTGAGAACGTCACCCCCACGGGCTGAGCTAAAAACTGCCCCCATTTCAGACTGTCTGGCCGCATTAAATTATATCACCAGGAGAAAATGTCAAGGATTTAAGTGGCCTTTGGGAGAAAAAAAAAAATGAAGGAGCCAAATGATGTGAGAGAGTCTGATAAAGAGAAGTTTAGAAACAAAATATTTCCATATTTTTCGAGCTGGGACTTGGAAGCCGGGCTGTTTTGCTCATTACATCAGAAGTCTGATTCGCAAGCAACGCCAGCGCTGACTTTCTATTTTAACACATGACTAAAACTGTGTGCATCCCATGGAATGCAACAAACGATGCCCCCATCCTTCCCTTCCATCTGTCTTCTGGGCCTTTACGGTTTTCCCGAGGCCGCTGTTTTAATTGGCAGCGGCTTTTCCGACCCGTGTTATTTCAGCATTCCTGCTGAGAATGCCCAGAGGTGGCAGGACCCTACATGGATTCTTTTTTTTTGCCTTCCTATCCCATTTATTGATTTCTTTTCCCTCCCTAGGGGTACTTTTTACGAACGCTGTTCACACCATGCCTGATTTCTCCAGGAGGAGATGGCCACGGTGGGTGCCAGGCAGGACATGGCACCTCCTGAGCTGGGAGGTGTCCCCATCCCACACGCCACAGTGTGGGGCATGCAGTGGCAGAGCCAGAGAGGCTTGTTTAGCCAGCACTGAGGGCTCACTAATCCTCATCCCACTGACAGCTCCTTGGCCTGGCCAGACACTGACATCACTTTTTCCCACATTTATCAGCCCTGCGACAGCGGCCGGGTGGTGACATCTGGGCTGTCGTGGTGCTCGCAGCCCTCTGAGTGCCCATCCCACTGTCACACCACGGTGGCTCTGAGGATTTCCAGTGCCAGGGACACGGCAGATCCTGCAGGGGAACAGCCATTAACCTTCCAGCAGGCTGGGCACTGCAAGGATCACCACGCATTCAGCACAAGGACAAAGCATTCACCTCCACCGACTGAATCCAGGAGCACTCCAGGCCAAGCACACGTATCCAGACGGGTGCTGTGGAGCATTTAGACATGTAGTGGCTAATTTAGATGTGTTGATTGTCTAAATCAAACTAGTTCAGGACACGTCTTTTCACGGGGCTTTGCTAAAACCAAACGTGCCGTGTCCACCTGATCCAAAGGCAATGGGTAACACACAAATTTACTGTCACCCCCGCCACAAAGTAATTATAGTTCTCCTTTGGGAACAGGTTTTATAAAAAAGCTCTCAAGCAACAAGAGACCAAAGCCTTCCCTTTTCGCTTCCTCCTGAACTGATGCCTTCTGGAAGTTAGGCTGACATTTGGATAACTTCACCCCGCCTGCTCTACACACGCCTTCCATGTTCAGCTCAGTCTGACGTAACGCATCAGGCCCTCCTCAGAACCATCTGTTCAAGTGACACCAGAAAGGCCTTGTTATCTCCCAAGAAAGATAAATCTGTGAGAAATGTATCTGGGAGAGATCTGGGTAGTAACACGCTACCATGTGTTTACACAGGACTTGTTACTCCAAGAGTAACATGTTTCGGCAGGTTGGGTCTGCACCAGCAGCTCCTCCGAATGGAAAAACCCCCAAGAAAAAGCATTAGAAAGGAAAAGGGAGGGAGGGAGAAAGAAAGGTGAAGTGGCTCACAAAAGGCCCTCAAGTCAGTCAGTGGGAGAGCTGCATTTCCAGGCTCCCAGGGCTCCTGACTCATTCCCAAGCCATGAGAGCCCGGGGCTCCAAGGCAATCTGAACTCTGCATTCTTATCGAATCAAACCTCTGGAATTTCGCCAGCAGAAGTGCCATCTTAGTGATGGCTCGGCTCGTGGGAGAGTCCTTAAATAGGTCAAGTTTCTTCTTTATCAAAATAAGGATGTGCTCTTTACACATTGATTATGAGGGCTCCTCGAAACTACTCAGCCCTTTCCATTCAGGAAATTCAATGTGTCGAGAAATACCAACAACAACAGGAGATGCTCACTGTTCTTCCCAACCAACCTGCCTGCTCCCCTTCCTCGGGGTGTGGTGTCAGCTGGAAAAGGAGCTGGTTAGGGAAAGGCTTAAGGCAGGGTATGTTAATACCTGTAGATGGGGTCCATGAAAAAGGGCGATGGCTTAGCGTAGTGCAGGGAAGGCTGCTGAGGCAGCTGGGACTGGGAAATCTTAGGCAAGACCTCACTTGCCATCAGCTTCCTCTCCCCATAAATGTGGTTTTTCCGTGGCTCTCTCCCTCCGTTCTGGCTGGCTCGGATGCGGTTGCCAATGCTCAGATCCAGTGGCTGCTCCTCCCCTGAGGACGGGGCTGGGAGGACCTTGGGCGGCGGCAGGATTGGCTTAATCTCTTTTGGCTTGGTGGTGAGATCGAAGGGGGACTCCGAGCTGGTGCCGCTGACTTTGTGGAGGTCCCTGGGTGACTTTGGTTCTGCCTTGACCAGCAAGTTGTGATTGAGGGTCCGCTCCGTGAAAGGGTACAGGGAGTGGGGGAAATTGGGGAGGAACTGGAAAGGGAACATGGAATGATATGGGAGCGAACCCATCTTTTTCTCCTGCATCCCCATAAAGCCAGGCCCAAAATACTTCTCTGCGATGGAGGCGATGGCTTTAATAGAGTCATTGGCTGCCCCCGTGGTGGGCAGCAGGTGCTCCTCGGGGGGAGGGAAGAAGGAATGCTGAGAATAGAAGAGAGGGATCTCGCTCGTGGCGTTGGTGGAACTGGCAGACACCGAGCTGCTGATGAAATCCGGCTTGGTCTCGATTTGTTTGCTCTTGTCTTTCGTTTTGTCCCTGTCACTCTCCGCGTCACTGTCCAGGTCGGAGCCGGTGCCGGTCGTGGTGTCCAGATCCGTGCCCGTGGTTGTATTGACATCCTCAAAGTCACTGCCATCGGACATGTCACTGTTCCTGGCTTTTAGCTTCTCCAGGTAGGAGTTCTCCAGGCTGCTTTCACATTTCTCCTCCCCTGAGGGGGCCTGGCTGCTGTTGCTCACCGCGGAGATCAGCGGCAGCGCCGGGTTCCCGAGGGGGCTGGGGAGCTTCGCGTCCGGAGTGTGGTTCAGGGGACTTTTGAGCAGCTGCGTGGGTGGTAACAAGGGGGGCCTGGGGTACAGAGAAGGCGGAAAAATCCCCGGGAATCCCGGGGTGAGGGCGGGGAAGGCTGGCGGGGCCGGCGAGAACGGGATCCCGCCGGGGTGCGGGCGGGATGGGAAATACTCGTTAAAGCCCAGGCCGGCGTGGTTGAGGTTGGGAGAGGGCTTGGATTTGTCCATCATGGAGGTGGGCGTGAGGGGGAGGCCGGGGGCGAAGATGCCGGCGGGGTTGTAATGGTTCTTGCCCTCGCAGAAGCGCCGGTGCTTGTTGAGGGAGGAGGTAGTGCTGAACATCTGCCCGCAGTCCTTGCACTTGATCTGGGTGCGGCAGTCCGCGTGCATCCGCTTGTGGCGGCACAGGTTGGAGAACTGCGTGTAGGATTTGTGACAGACCTCACCTAAAGCGTCAACAGGAACCAAACAACAAAAAGCGATATGAAATTAACGGGAAGATTTGCAGGGATTCGCCCGCGGGGATTCAGCAGCCCACCCCCGGCACCGCCCTGCCCGCTCCGCCCCTCGGATCCCCCGAAGGCGGAATGAGAGAGAGCCCTGTCCTTCCTCGCTCTTTCCCTCGCCACTTTTCCCTTTGGATTAAGCCCATCCTGGAAAATCTCTCAACAAGCGGCTCCACAGAAATCTGAGGGGATGTGCTACCTCTCTGCTCAAAGTTTGGGGGAATTTTCAGGAAGGATAATCATGGAGTCACAGAATGGTTCGGTTGGGAGGGGCATAAAGCCCATCTCATCCTTCCACTACCCCAGGGTGTTCTGAGCCCTGTCCAGCCTGACTTTGGACACTTCCAGGGATCCAGGGGCAGCCTCAGCTTCTCTGAACAACCAGTTCCACGGCCTCACCACCCTCAGAGGGAAAAATTCTTCTGTATATCCGTTTTAAATTCCCCCTCTTTCAGTTTGAATGCATTCCCTTCTGCCTTGTCACTTCATAGTCCCTCTCCAGCTTCCCTGCAGCCCCTCCAGATCCTGGAAGGTGCTGTGAGATCTGCACACAACCTCCTCCAGGATGAGCAGCCCCAAATCTCTCAGCCTGGATCCACAGAGAAGATGCTCCAGTCCCCTCTTTGCCCTAATCATGCATTTTTAATGATAACATCTATTTATCCAGCTCATCTGCTTCCCATTAGCCCTAGCATGGCAGGAAGCACCGAGGGCTGGAGGGAGAAGAACTTTGCCTCATTTAATCAAACCTGCCCTTCCTTAATGCCCTCAGTGGTACATAACCCCTCCAGGGGGATGCTCTATAAATCCCCTGTCAGCCAGGCCTGGCTTCTGCCAGGGCTGGGATCTCTTTTTTTTTTAATCCATTAAATCAGTCGAACACCCCTGCCCCGCTAACTGAAGCCACATCAGCGTTTTCTTTAATGACCTGTAAATACCAAGCTTTCAAAACATGGATTTTTATGACCCCTTTTCACCTCCAGACTTTGCTGCTGTGGAAGAAACAGGGCAAAGCGGGGCAGGAACCCCACACCAAACTTTCCTCCGCACCAAAACGCTGGGACTTTTGATTATCTGGTGCGTCTTTCAACGTGGGAATAAATGTGGAGGTGAATTAACACGCTCCTTCCCCCGGGGAGCTGCTGTTATCACCCTTTTGTGAGCAGGGAAACGCAGACAAAGCAGGGGAAGGGCATTGTTTGGGGTTGGACAGGCAAGGACACGAATCCAAATTCTGACACTCCAGCTCAGGGGCTGCTCTGTGCTCCTTCCTTCCTCCTGAGACCGATACTGTGAGCATGATTTTCCCCTGTATTTTCTCCTAAATCTTTAAGATTTACTTCAGTGCTTGAATGTTGAATGACTGGTGGGAGGGTATTTCACTAGCAGCTCTGGAAATATAATTATAGAATAAATTCCGATTGAAATTCAAAGCAGAGATGGATAAAATGTAATGAATTTGATTTTGCAGTTCAGATGAGCACCCCAAAATCCAAAGGAGTGTCACTGAAGGCTCTGGTTTCTGACTGCACTGTAAATTTAGGCTGCACTGTCTGTGCCCAGAGTATTTCATTTTTGGGCCCTGACACAGCCCCGAGCTGCAGGGAAACACAAACTGGACAAGAAAGTCATCACAAGATTTTGGATGTTTGAGCCAATCCTAATTTTTGGTAATCACACTTAAAAATCTCGGATCAGCTCTCCTGAACTGCTCTTAGTGCAGTTTTATGGCTGTTGCAAGTATCATTTCAGCTACCTTAGACTTGCAAAGAAAGGGTTTATTTGCCTTTTTTACTCCATTTAAAAGTGTTTTCTTAAACAATATCCAGAGTTGTTTTGAAAGGAAGCACTACTGAATTGATTTTCCATG
>VZDJ01000034.1:3476958-3511668 GCA_008694505.1 Cyanoderma ruficeps
TTTTTTTTTTCTTTTTCTTTTTTTCTCCAAGGGAATCCGCAATCACCATTCCTGGAATTGCTCAAAAACACCTGTGGATGTGGCACTTAGGAAGGTGGTTTAGTGGTGAACACAGCAGTGCTGGGTTAAGGGTTGGACTTGATGATCTCAGAGGGCTTTTCCAACTGTGACCATGCTATGATTCCAGGATTCTTCCATTTTTCACCCCAGGAATTTTTGCAAAACAAAAAAATAAATCCCTCAAGAGAAGTGCTAGAGCTCTGAGAGCTCCCATCATTCTTCTAAAATAAAGAAAACGGGAAAATTTCTGTTAAATTTCCAGTTACCCAATGATTTAGTAATTCCACGTGGAACAGCCTCTCTTGCCCTCCTGATTTCTGGAGTTATAAAGTTACAGGTTTGGGGTCTTTTGAAAACCAAATAAAATATTATAAAAATGAAACACAAACACACACAGAGCCTTTCCTTCCACTGAACACTGAAATAAAGAACCAACTTCCTTGTGAATCCTGCCGCGTGGATTTGAAGTTGTTAATGGGTCCCACATTGATGGACAAAACAACCTGACACGTCCGACCAGGCAGGATCCCTCTGCAGTTGTTCCACAAGCTGGTTTGGTCTGACAACTCCCTAATTCTGATGAGGTGAGAGTGAGGAGATTATGAGGAGAAATCCTTCATCTCCCTGCAGCAATCCTGGGAGTCAAATGATCCCTTTCATGTGCCCGGTGAAAGATTGCAGCAAAATGAGCGGGAGGAGAGAGGAGCGTTTCTTCTTCCTCTGCTGACACCCGGGTGATCATCTCAGGACACTGATTACCTCGGGACATGAATGAAATGAGTCTCCCAGGATGTTCCTGCATGCTGTTCCCATTATTCCGACAGGGGGAAAAAAGGCAGGAGTGGGTTCAGTGGTTTCCCTACCCTAAACATCAAAGCCTGGAATCAAACCCAGATCCCGGCCCGTGCCTGAGCGACGTGTTCTGAAGTGTCAGGAAATGATCCCTAAAGTTCCTGGAGCTTTGTTGTGACACCATCCAGCTCCCTGTACAGTTACCCAAACCCACTGGGTGCTGTGGCAATTAAAAAAATATACAGCCCTGGGAATGACAGGGACTGAGATGGGTGGCTCTCCAGGGAAAATGCTCCTCTGGAAATATCCCACCAAGGAGAGCACTGAGGAAACAGTTCATCTGCTGTTTATTTGGCTCCCAGCATTATCTAGATGAAACGTGCAGTAAATAAAGAAGAACAACCTTTTTTTTTTAAAAAAAAAAACACCTTCTCATCTCTGTGATTACTCCAAGTTCTTTACAACGGCTCCAGGATTTGAGGCAGTAAAACATTTCGATCAGGCTGTGCCAGCTATTTATTTATGTCACCAACAGGAACATTCAAAAGTGNAAAAAAAGAAAAAAAAAAAAAAGAGAGAAAAAAAAAAAGAAGAAGAAGAAGAAGAAAAAATTTCATCTTGTGCTCCGAGCTATAAAATTACAGGATGGGAGGGCTGGGGGGCCCCCGCAGGATCCCTGCAATTACAGCCAGCGCCGGGCTGGTGATGGCCGTGACAACTTACATATGAAAGGTTTGACAGTGCTGTGGATGTGCTTGTGCTGCTTGAGGCCCGAGGAGGTGGCGAAGGTCTTGCCGCAGTCGGGGCAGGCGTGTGCCCGCGCCCCCACGTGCTGGGAGCGGATGTGCCGCTGGAGGTTGCTGGGGTCCGTAAACACCTGCGGGGCAAAAACGCCTTCAGGAGGAGGGGGAAAAGCAAGGGGAGGAGAGCCCCCGTGTGAAAAAATTATTTTGTTAGGGGTTTTTGTTTTTTATTTTTCAAGTGCTGCTCGTGGCTTGAGTGGACAGGTGAGAACGGGTCATGAAAGAGCTCGGTTAGTGCCCTGCCAGGGTGGGGCATCTCCCTGAGTTTGTGATGCTGATGGTTATAAAGGTTCGTGGCACTTCTCTGAGTGTGTGGTGCTCATGGTTATACAGGTGTGTGACACCTCCCTGTGTGTGCTGCTCATACAGGTGTGTGACACCTCCCTCTGTGTGTGTGCTGCTCATACAGGTGTGTGACACCTCCCTGTGTGTGTGTGCTGCTCATGCTTTGATAGGTCTGTGGCACTGCCCTGAGTGCGTGATGCTCATGGTTTGAAGGTTTGTGGCACCTCTTTGAGTGCGTGGTGCTCATGGTTATACAGGTCTGTGTCACCTCTCTGAGTGTTTGGTGCTCGTGGTTATGCAGGTCTGTGGAGTGTGGTGCTCATGGTTTGATAGGTCTTTGTCTTTGTTATCTTTGCTCCCCCACATCTGCCCAGCACAGCCCTCCCCACCACCCCAGTACCCAGCTGGGAGTGGTCAAAGGGGAGTGGGTTGGGAGAGGGTTGAGCTCCACACCCCCAGAGGGATGCCCAGGACAGTGAGGACAACTCCTCTCCCAGGGACAGGGACAGCAGGGTCACTTCTCCCTTTATCATTGTGCCCTGGGCCAGCATGGGCCACCCATCCCCTGCAGCCCTTGCCCAGGTCCAAGTGTCCTTCTCCAAGTGAATCTCCCCATGGACACTGTGTCCTGCATCCTTTTCCCCAGATCCCAGTGCCCTCCCCCAGGTGAATCCCCCACAGACACTGTGTCCTGCACCCTTTTCCCCAAATCCCAGTGCCCTCCCCCAGGTAAATCCCCCACAGACACTGTGTCCTGCACCCTTTCCCCCAAATCCCAGTGCCCTCCTCTAGGTGAATCCCCCACAGACACTGCACCTACATCCTTTTCCCCAGACCCCAGTGCCCTCCCCCAGGTGAATCCCCCACAGACACTGTGTCCTGCACCCTTTTCCCCAGACCCCAGTGCCCTCCCCCAGGTAATGCCCCCCAGGGTGACCCTGTCCTCACTGTACCTTAACACAATTTTCACATTCAAACCGTTTCCCACTGTCGTGAGACATTTGGTGACGAATCAGGTTGGATTTCCAGTTGAAAGCCTTGGGGCACTGGTCACACTTGTACTCCCTCTCCTCGGTGTGGATCACCATGTGCTGCTCCAGGCTGGGAAAGAGAGACAGGCTGAAGGCAGGCACTGAGGCAGGGCTGAGACCCAGGGAGGTGACAGGGATGGTGACAGAACCAGCTGTGGGGCCTGGGGGGTTTCCAGTCACCTGTGCCTCAGAGCAGGAAGGGATTCATCGACTGTGAGCAGGGCAATGACACCCAAACACCATTTGAGGCTTTTGACATTTGTTTCACTGGTGGAAGGTGCCCTGATCTGCATCAAAATGCTGTGTTTTACACTAGTTCTTATTAATACCCGAGTCCGTTCTCAAGGGTGAAAAGAAAAGTTAAATTCAGCACTTCAGCACTGACCCTGCAGGTTCTTGAGGGGAAAAATGGGCACTTTTGTGACCAAAACTTCTCTGGCATCCCTCTGGGGAAAGAAAAGATATTTGCTGCTGCTGAGACTCTCACGTGTCCATTTTCATGGGCACCCGGCCCACGGCTTCCCGGAACACAGGGACTCACCGTTGGGAAGAAACATGATAAGGTGCAAACACGTTTCACTTCTAAATGTCAGACATCTTTGATTACTTCACTCAGCAATTTCACCTTCTGCCAACTGGCAGCGTCTCCAGACTGGGGGGATGATGGCAATCCTGAGCGGCCGCGGGCACAGGGCCACGGCAGGGGTGGCACAGGGTGCTCCAGTGCCCTGTGCCACGGGAAAACTGCACCTCCCTGCCCAGGAATCCTGCACCTCTCAGACAGAAATCCTGCACATCTCAGGCCTTAAGTCTTGTATCTCTGAGGCCAGAAATTCTGCACATCTCAGGCTGGGAATCCTGCACCTCTCAGACAGAAATCCTGCACATCTCAGCCTCAAATCCTGCACCTCTCAGGCTGGGAATCCTGCACCTCCCAGACAGAAATCCTGCACATCTCAGACAGAAATCCTGCACATCTTGGGCCTCAAATCCTGCGCCTCTCAGGCTGGGAATCCTGCACCTCTCAGACAGAAATCCTGCACATCTCAGGTCTCAAATCCTGCACCTCTCAGGCTGGGAATCCTGCACATCTCAGGCCTTAAATCTTGTATCTCTGAGGCCAGAAATTCTGCACCTCTCAGGCTGGGAATCCTGCACCTCTCAGACAGAAATCCTGCACATCTCGGGCCTTAAGTCCTGCACCTCTCAGGCTGGGAATCCTGCACCTCTCGGCCCTTAAATCTTGTATCTCTGAGGCCAGAAATTCTGGCCTCATCTTACATCTTTCATGCTGGGAATCTGGTGTCTCTCTGGCCAGGAATCCTGTTTCTCTCAGGCCAGGAATCAGGCTCCTCTCAGCCCTTAAATCCTGCATCTCTTCAGCCAAGAATCCTGCATCTCTGAGGCCAGAAATCCTGCACATCTCAGGCTGGGAAGCCTGCTCCTCTTGAACAGAAATCCTGCATCTCTCATGCTGGGAATCCTGCCTCTCACTGGCTAGGAATCCTGTACTTCTCAGACCAGGAATCCTGCACCTCTCAGGGCAGAGATCCAGTTCTTTTTAGGCTGGGAATCCTGCACCTCTCAGACAGAAATCCTGCTCTTCTCAGCCCTTAAATCTTGTATCTCCGAGGCCAGAAATCCTGCACATCTCAGGCTGAGAATCCTGCACCTCTCAGACAGAAATCCTGCTCCTCACAGCCCTCAAATCCTGTATCTCTGAGGCCAGGAATCCTGCACCTCTTAGCCAGAAATCCTGCACACCTCAGTCTGGGAATCATGCACCTCTTAGCCAGAAATCCTGCACATCTCAGGCCAGGAATTCTGCGCATCTCAGACCAGCCCTGAGAAACAAGGGAAGGAAATCTGCATCCTATGCTTCCTCTGGGGCAGGTTAACAGGAGTTACAAACACTACTCTTACTGTGAGTTCTAAAATAAAACCAAAACAGCTCGCATGAAATCTGCTCCTGCCCGACACCCCTACACATAGATATGAAACCATTCCTCCAGAACTGGAAAGCATGGCTGTATTTCTACAGAAATATTAAAGCTGAACACTACTGGAAAATCCTGCCAGTCTGCATTAAATGCCGCAGGAAAAATACTCCCTGGGTACTTCCAGCCAAATGAGGGATTCAGCATCCCAGGAATCGTGTCAGCCTCGGTCACTCAACACCCAAAACTCCTCCCTTGGAGCACCAGCCCTTGATCCCAGCCAGAAAATTCATATTCATGGGCATGCCCCTCATAAACTGCCAACCCACTCCTTGAAAGCAGCAATACTCATTTTGCTCAAGAAATGGTGCTCTTAAAACGAGGTTTTAACACACACACACACACACAGAGTAACACAAACCTTTCATATGCACATCCAAAACCACGCTCCCGTTAACTGTGATTTATGAGTTTGTTTCCAGCAAATATGGACAAGCTAATATGCTGTTTAGAGGCAAGTACCTACTGGGATTAGCAAAACATTTATTTATTTAGTCAGCTGCTAAATGCTCAATTTCAGGTCCCCAGTGGCATCCTTGATTTCATCTGTATTAACTTTGAAAAATTCTAAGACCGTCCAGGCGCTCTGAGCGGGTTTATTTTGTGTTTTAGTGACTTTAAACTTGGCAGACTGATGGGGGAGAGACTGATGTGGACATTTGCTCCCCACCCCACCGATCCACCAGCATGTCAAAGGCTGAACGGGGATGCTGCTGACTCTCTTACTTTGTCAAAAAAACAAACAAACAAACAAACAAAAACCCCTTTTATATTACTTATCCCAAAATATTTGGTCTAAAAGGCAAAAAACCCGAGGCCACAGTGCCAATTCAGACCCCCCCCAGTGAGCCAGGAATACACAGAGGGTACAAATAGGATACAACACATACATTTCAAGGGGTCATTTCCTAGTTAACATATAAAATTAGAGAGCTTAGAAGTCAGAATTAGAATTAGAAGTTCAAGAGGAGAGACCTTCTGACACCAGTGGATAAAAAAATGGGAATTTTTACTAAAATCCGTAATACTGAAAATATTTGAAGGAAGTTCTTGTCTTGTCAGGTAAAAAAAAAAAAATTAAGAAAATTGCAGCCTCTTATTTCTAATGAGAGTAGCCAGAGTAGAGACACGAGGTGAGGGGTAAAGATGCCACCCTGGGCTAAGAGGATCCTGCCCAGGAATCCCAGGATTCATCCCAGATTCTACAACTCCCAAGCTCTTCTCCCTGCACATACAGGGAATGCTCTGTCGGCTTCACCTTTCTCTGCATTTTTAAAAACAGATTTCTTCCCCCTCACTTCCTCCCCCAGATCAAAGAGCTGAAAGTATCAATGTGATTAAGTTCAAAGTGACAAACGCAGGTTTTTAAATGTTCAACTCAAGGGAAACGGCCCTGTAAGGGGCTTTAACCTCGAGGTTTTTGCTCTGCTCAGGCAGAGCCTGACAGGGGATTGCCAGTTCTCACAGTTTTATAACAAATCTTGCGGCGCGCGGGGTTTGTTCACCCAAGAAGGCAAAAGGAATGAGCATGTGAGAACTTCAGCCTCCGGTAAACGCAGAAAACTCTGCTTTTATAGAATTTTATGAAGGGCTTTTATCAAGGCTTAGGATGCAAATAAACACAATCTTAAAGTGGTTTAAAGAACCCCTCCACTTTTAAAGCTGGCTCCTAATATTTAACTGTTTGAGTCTCACTTTGCCAATGAATCAGACAGCTCGAAGATCGCTGCGTTAAAGCTGCATTTCATTACTACCACATTCTGCTTTAAAAAAAAATCCAGATTTTCAGGTAAAACCTGAGTTAAAAAGTATTTTCCTTTCTAAAGAGAAGTTTAATTCTTGTTTAGAGTTGCCATAAAACCACCATAATAACTGAATGATTGTTGCAAATTAAAAAATGACCTGGCGAATATCCAATCTTCCTTTTTTTCCTTTTCACATTGCTGTCGCAAGGACGTTTGGTGGACACAAAGAAAATTTAAAATTTGATTGGAATAGAATTTTTTAATTGTTCCTTCCAGATCAAAGAGGAGCTTGTGGCCATATTACAAGTTCTTAGGGCATCAACACCTCTTTAAACTCACTCATGTCAAATGACCAAGAATTAAATTTAAAAGAAACTTTCATGCACATTTTGACTGAACTAATATTGGTGGGTTTTTTCCTTCCAGGACCAGAGCACAAGAGAGCAGATGGTGGAAAGATCCCACAGGGGTCCCTCAGAAAAAAAACCCTTTAAACTTCCCACCAACAACCCTGGAGTCCTTCTACCAACGGGCAATGAAAAGCCCAGTCTGTGAAATCAGGGTGGAATAAAACACTGCCCAATGCCTGCAGAGGGTCCCAAACTGAGCATTCCTAAACCTTTTAGGGAAAGGAAAGGTTACTAGGGAGAAGGGAAAGGTTGATCCTAAAAGAAACATTCCTAAAGCCTAAGGAGGAAGAAAAGGTTTCTATGGAGGAAGGAAAGGTTTCCATGGAGAAAGGAAAGGTTGATCCCAAAAAGTGTGTTCTGAAATGCTATGGAGGAAGGAAAAGTGTCTATGAAGGAAGGAAAAGTTTCTATGGAAAAAGGAAAGGTTGATCCCAAAAGAACATTCCTAAAGCCAATGGAAAAAGGAAAAGTCTATCCCTAAAAGAAAATTCTGAAATGCTATGGAGGAAGGAAAGGTTGATCCTGAAAGGAACATTCCTAAAGCCTATGGAGGAAAGAAATGTTTCTATGGAAAAAGGACAGGTTGATCCTAAAAGGAACATTCCTCAAGCCTACAGAGAAAGGAAAGATTTATCCCAAAAAGAACATTCTGAAATGCTATGGAGAAAGGAAAGGTTGATTCCAAAAGAACATTCCTAAAGTCTACGGAGGAAGGAAAGGTTTCTATGGAGGAAGGAAAGGTTTCTATGGAGGAAGGAATGGTGTCCATGGAGGAAGGAAAGGTTTCTATGAAGGAAGGAAAGGTGTTTATGGAGAAAGAAAAGGTTTCTATGGAGGAAGGAAAGTCCCATGGAGGAAGGAAAGGTTTCTATGGAGGAAGGAAAGGTGTCCATGGAGGAAGGAAAGGTGTCCATGGAGGAAGGAAAGGTGTCCATGGGGGAAGGAATGGTGTCCATGGAGGAAGGAAAGGTTTCTATGGAAGAAGGAAAGGTTTCCACAGAGAAAGGCAAGGCTGATCCCTTCAGTCCTCCCCACCGCCCCCATCCCCTTTGGCCGGGACGGCGAGGGGAGGCCAGAGGAGGCTCCGGCTCTCAGTGGGTACCTGTATTTATTGGGGAACATCCTCTCGCAGTCCTTGCACTCGTAGACCTGTCCATCCCCGAGGCCCTCCTGCTTGATCTCGTCGCCCAGGCTGTCGTACAGGGCGCCCACGGCGCTGCAGCCGTACTTCTTGTGGCGCCGCAGGTCCAGCTTGGACTGGAACAGCTCATCGCAGTCCTCGCAGCGGAACGAGGGCTCCTCTGCAACACACACACCAGCCCATGCTCAGCCCTGCCCCAGAAAACTCCACCAGCCCCGGCTCCTGGACCCCAGAGAGGAGGCGAAGCTCCCCGAGTCCAGCAAACAAACAAACAAAGAGAGAATTCGCAAGTGAGAGGGGAGAGAACCCAAGGGAGGCTGTGCCAGCAGCTGCTTTCACTTTAAGCATTAAGAGGAAAAAAAAAAAAAATTAGATCACACAACTAGAGGAGATCTTGTTTTCTTTGTGTCTTGGCCTCTGCTGAGATGGAGAGAGCTACAGGGACTGGGAGACACACAAAATTCTGGGTTCGTTACGGGGTGCTGCTCATGTCTGCAAGGAGGGGGTTTGAAATTATGGACGAGTTTTCCTCAGAAGGGGCTGCCAGGGAAAAAGGAACAAGCCAGACTCGTATAAACACAGATAGTGAGAAAAGCAAACTGCCACAGCACAAACCTGGAGGAGCTTCTTTCTAAGAAATTGTCTGCCTAATGTTCTCCTCTTAATTTTCCACTGCAGGAGCTCATGGCTCCATCAGCCCGAGGAGTCCCAGCCCAGAGCACCATGGAAGGAAGAGCAGGGAGCCAAAGGCTTTGTTCCTGTGCTCTTTGCTTTTTAAAAAAAAATTATTTATTTTATTTTTTGTAAAGTTCTAATGCACATAATAAATTACTGTAGTCAAGGTCAAACAAATTAAAAAGAGGGCAGCTATTATTAAGTTTACAAGGCAGCATCCTGACCACGGTGCCAAGCCAAACAATCAGCTCGGAGCTGTAAATTTTCCAGGAGAACAAGCTCTGCGAGGGAGTGGGGATAGCTCTGGGTTTCTCCACCCTGGAACAGAAGCTTTCCAGCCCCCTCTGAGTCACTGGAGCCACGTTTCCCTGTCCTCCCCTACCCTCTTCCTCCACGCTCTGCTGCTCTGCCTGGTTCTCTTTTTCTGATAACTTCAGAAAGGAACGGCCTGTGGTGAGCGCGTTATCTCCGAGGGAGGAGCGGGAATATTCTGGGAGCTGCAGCCAAAGGCAATGCTGTGATGGAGCTGCTCCAGCCCCTGGATGTTGGGGTGGGATGTGGCCACTCTCGTGTTCTTGTTCATGTTCTCTTCAACCCCTGAGCAAACCTTTGCTTTAAAGTCCCCCCTCGCGCTTGTTTGCGCCAAATTTCGCACGACTGCAAACACTTGGGCTGAGCTTTAAGGGCTGGAATGGGTTAATTTTGTTATGAGTGTGACAGGGGTGGAAACACGGCCAGTGTCACACCCAGAGAGCTCCTGCTCCCACCTGGGCCCTCACCTCCCATCTCCCTTTCTCTGCTTAAACCTGAGTTTAAAGCTGAGCAAGGCAAGGTCGCAGAGGCTGCAGCAGCAGCCACGTGGGCAGAGGAAACCCTCTGCACCCTCTGCACACCTACACGGAAACTATCGACACGGGGGAAACTCAAACCCAGCTGAAAAAGAAAGTATCACCAGAACTGAGGCAGCACAGCCTTGCTGGGCATCCCAGCCCTGCCCAGGGCTCCCAAAAACACCCACACCAGGCAGGGATCATCCCACAGCACCCACAGGGCTGCAGGAGCATCTCCCCAGCTCCACAACACAGGGGTGCAAAAAGAAATAAAATCCAACAGGTCAAGAAAGGGATTTTGGTTAAAAAAAAGAAAACCCAAGGGAAGAAGATACCAAATCGTGCTCATTTTAGTTAATTTTGAGAGTTTATACACTCTGAAATTGCTGGCAGCAGCCTCTCCATGAGGTGGGTCAGGCCCTGCTCTGCTCCTCAGAGAAATTCTCTTTAGTAATGAGAATTTTGTAGAACAGGACCAATTTTGTAGAACATTTTGTAGAACAGGACCAATGTGTATCTCGTGTGTTTTATGTCCCTGGGGAGGGAAAACTGGAAATCAGGACACCGATAGCAGCAGTACTGAGAGCTGCTGCACCACTTACCATTAAAATCATCCAAACTACTTTTTATAAGTGAAAAGAAGAAAAAAAAGAAAATAAAAAAGTGTAGCATCAAACTCCAGAGACATGGAACTGCTCTGGTGAGGTGTTTCTCTACCTCAACATTTCCCCTCTTTGCTCTCCTGTAAATGCAGCAGTGGCTTAACCAGGAAGGAATTTTTCGAGGAGCAGCTGAAATCCTCCAGGCTGGGAAGCCCCAGGTCCCTTCACACGCTCCTACCAAACTCCCAGTATCCCTCAAGCTCCACCTGGCAAATCCCCAGACCTGAAAACACTTGGAATAGAGGAAACAGATTTTTTTTTTTCCTCCTTCTTTTGACTTCAGAGAAAACGCAACAAAATTCCTTCCGCAAATCCAGGTGGAATTCTTCCTGCTTCAGTTTGAGATTTACATGATTAATTGCAGCTTATTTCACCCAAACTCTGCTCTAGGAGGCAGAAATCCTCTGTGGGTTTGGAGAAGCAGCCACGGAGAGTGATTTCCTCCATACCTGGCTAAAGCTGGGCGATTCCCCTGCCCCAGCACACCCTGACACTGCCCTGCCTGCTCTTACCAGTGACAGTGACACATTCCTGTCCTTCCTGTGAGCTCACACAGCAGGTGAAATATGTTCATTGCCTCAAGAATATTTTAGAGAAGAGATTTTTGCTTCTAGTTCACCTCGTCCTTTGCCAAATCTTGTCCAAATAACACACAATACAAGAGAACACCAAGCACAGCAGATTTTCCACAGGTGGGAAAGATGGAGGAGAGGAAAAGCAATTCCTGTGCTTCGGAGTCTCTGGGTTTGGAAAAAGAAATTTGTGTTGAAAGGAGACTTAGAGAGCTGACAAAAATATGATTAAAAGCCTTGTAGCCACGTGTTATTCATGCTGCCACTGGTTGTAAATCCTGTTTGGATGCTCAGACAGGCTAAAGAGAGGAAAAACTGATCAGGTGGGAGAGCAGCTGAGGGTGGGGAAGCCCTGGGAGAGCAGCTGTGGCTGTCCCTGGATCCCTGGAAGTGTCCAAGGCCAGCTTGGAGGGGGATTGGAACAGTCTGGGGTAGTGGAAGGTGTCCCTGCCCAGGGACATCATCCCTCAGGTCCCTTCCAGCCCAAACCATTCCATGCTGACTTTTCCATATCCAACCCCCATTCCTCCAGCATTCCCAGTTCTGAGCTCCAGCAGATCCCAGAGCAGACTCCTCGATAAATACCCTGCAGGGGAAGGACCTGACCCTGTCTTAGGACCAGACCATCCCCTGCAAAACCGAAACCTAAATCAGCACAGAGGCTGAACTGAGCCCTGGTATTATTTTTGCCTTTGTATCAGACACCCACTCTGTAGACTCCAGGTTCGTTCAACTGCTCTTTTTTCTTTTTTTTTTCTGCCTGCAAGTACCCAAAATAAAAAAAAAAAAAGGCCGCCCTTCAAAACAACTTCTCATTAAAGTTTTCCCCTTTCTTTAAGCATCAGGAATGAAAATACTGCCCTTCACAAAGGTAAAACTGCCTGGGTGTGTGACAGGGAGAAGGGGCTGCGAAGAAAAGAACGAGCCCAGTTAGACCGAAATTGCTGCCTGCTCTCCGTGTGTGTGGCGTTTGTCAAATCTATGGTTGTATGTGCCTATCTGAAGTTCCATCAGTAACACTCAGGACAAAGCAGGAATGTAACAGAAAAATAAATCAGTGCCTAATAGCTTTCAGAGAAACCAAGGGGAACACAATTATGTGGCATCTACATGCTAATCTACCAGACTCGAATCTCAAAGGAGTTCAAGTGCCCTACTCAAAATTCCTGCAGTGATAAGGGGTCTGCTGCGTTTGGCTGGGGTTGGGAGGAAAGATTTTTATGATAATTATCTTTGTGTGGAACGATTTTTGCATTTTCTCTCCCGTTAATTCCGAAGTGAGCTGGGGGTGCGAGGCAGCAGGGAGATAGCCCCGCTGAAAGTAAAAAGTATTAAGGAGTCAAATATTTAATGTTGGCCTGGCATAATTTGACAGCAATTATGCAGCAAAAGCACTAGACGTTACCGGGAAGATCCAGATAAATGTTCCATAATGACAGAGATGGAAAACAAGGAGCACTTTTTGCTGGTTGGCATAAAAGCCTGTTAGAAACTGAAATGCGGAACAGCGGTGAGTTTTCATTCAGATTTCTCCTTGACATCAAAAAAAAAAGAAAAAAAAGAAAAGGAGGAAAAAAACGAGAATAAAACAAAACAAAAAAAAGCAGAAATTATTCATCTCTGTGTGTTGGTCTTGAGAAAATCATTAACTTTTTTTATTGGGGGGGGAGAGCAGTGAAGAAATAGTCCCAGGCTTGATATGTGTGAGGCAGCAAATACCACCCTTCACCCCCAGCCCTTCAGCAAATGTTCAGTGTCTTCAACAAAGTGTCTTCAGCACTTCCAGAAGCACAAATCCTCAAACTATCCCATTTTCCAGAAATATTGGGAGCCAGTTGTGCAGGATTTTACTGTAAATTCGCATCAGAAATTATACTAATGTACAGGTAAAAGAAAATGAATTCATTGTGGGATGCCCGGAGAAAACTCCAATTTCATGAATTGATTTTATAGAGCGTTTTTTCCAGCTACTAGTTTAAAAACGCCAGGTAAATATGAGAATGTATTTATAGAAATAAATCATTGAACGATTTATAAATCATTGAATAAATCATTGAATGTGTTGGGCACATCCTTCCCAGTTTTCCTCAGAGATCACTTCCTTGCACAGTGTCTGTAGTGTCAGAGTCTTGGATGAATGTGGGAAAAAGCATCCAAAGAGAGGAAATTCAGTGCTGGGAGCACTCTTAGATTTCCAGAACACTCCATGTGTGTGTGTCCTGCTACCTGCTCACATCTGCTGCAGAGAAGGATGAGGTGTCTTTATCCCAGCAATAATAATTTTAGTGATGACTCTTTGACCCTCTGCCTGCACCTCCCTTTTCCAGATTCCCCAAATCTCTGCAGGCTGGTGTTTTCCAAGCCTCGGGATGGTTTGGCCTTTTTTATGACACCCAAAGGCTCCTGGTGATGGAAAAGGCACCTCTGATCGTATCCAAACCCACAAAGAGAAGGAGATGGAGCTGCTTGAGGCTGATAAAAACTCAATATTGTGGACCGAGCCTCTCTCCCCAGGGGAAGAGTGAAAATGAGCACAAAATGCAGACAGTGACAGAAGGGGCAGGTCCTGGCTCAGGTTTTGTCTCATCCTGCCCTGGCTGAGGGTCCCAGGGCTGAGCAGGGAGGAGCAGAAGCTCCTGGGGGGGTCTTACCTTCCATGCTGGGTGCCATGTTCCCCAGGGAATATCCTCCTTCCTTCAGGCACACCAGGAGCTCCTCCCCCGGCTCAATCTCCTTAATAACTTTATAATAGACCTGGGAATCACAAACAGAACAGGCACATTAAATATGCAAAGGCTCGTGTTTTGTATTTTAACCAATAACTCAAATTGCTCCAGCTGACAGGGGAGGCTGTCCCTTCATTTGGGATAATTGGGATAATTGTTTTCCCGCCTTTATTTGACTCTTTGGGTGTCGGAGTTTCTCAGGGCTTGGACAATAAAAAAATACTTTGGGCAACAGCCTCTCTCCCTCAAATTACAGCAAATCTTCCCATTTTTTCCTGTCCTCCGATGAGCTCAGTGTGCTTGTCACAGTGAAGGGAAGATTAAACTGATGGAATTCTCACGTTTAAGGCTCTGCTCTCTGAGCCAAAATTGGCCTCATGATTAGAGGCAAATTATCACATCTCCACAGAATTATTGTGTTGATTGTTCTCCCCAACAGCCTCGACCTGACCCCTAAAACCAGACATGAACCACTCCAGGTGAGCAGTTCACCCACATTCTGAGTCCCTGTCTGAGCACAGACCCTGAACCTTCCAAAATGTCCTGAGCACAGCTCTGTTCACCTCCTGGAGCTTCGTCATTGCACCAGGAGAAACCCCCAAAACAGAAACAAGATTCAGACAAGGGCAGAGCCCACACACCTCATCGTCACTGCTCGACAGACCCCAAACCCCACAGACACCAGGGCAGGGGGTCCAGGGACAGCTGGGTCACACCTGAGCACATCCCTGTGGCCTCATTCCCTCCCCTGCACCTGCCCCAGGAGCTCCATGGCTTCTGTCCTGAGGGGATTCAGCATCCTCCATACGTTTCCCAAATTTTTTGGAGTACACAGGACCCTGTCCTCACACAACACCCTGAGAATTCACCTGATAACCGTTTTCAGCTTCCAGGTTTTCTTAGCACTGCATTTAACAGCAATCCAAGAAATTCTTTTTTCAGGGTAAAAACCACATTTCCCCCAGCACAATTCCCTAAATTTGCTGCCACTCTGCCTCTGCCAGCCGGTGTTTACAGGGAGGGAACACACACAACTCCTAAATTCCTGCCTGGGTTGCATCAATTGTGTCACCACGATGCATTTCTCTTCCCAGAGTCCCTTTCCCTCCCTCCCTGGCACGGAACGCGAGGCTTTGGCAGATGTGTCCCCCAGGCCCGGCGGCAGCAGCAGCTGCCCGGGTTGGTCCCAAAATTGTCCTCCCCGTCCCGAGCTGCGGCTGCAGGGAGATGTGATCACACGGAGAGGGAGGAGATTCCAAGGACGGGCGGCTGCAGGGACATGGAAAATCTCTCCCAGAGCTGCAGGGACAGGGGACATCCCTCCCAGAGCTGCAGGGACAGGGGACATCCCTCCCAGAGCTGCAGGGACACCGGACATCGCTCCCAGAGCTGCAGGGACAGGGGACATCGCCCCCAGAGCCACCACGCGGTGCGGCGGGGACCGTGGAGCGCGGTCACCGCTCAGAACTGGTCAGGAAGCTCCCGACGGATCACCCCGCGTTACACCGAGCACCGGGACGGGCCGCGATCCGCCCCAGTCACCGCACTGGCCCCAGTCACCGCTCTGGTCACCCCCGGAGCGCCCGCAGGTCCCCGAGCGGAGCCGTTCCCATCCCGCGGGATAATTAACGCGTTCCCATCCCGCGGGATAATTAACGCGCTCCGCCGTCCCCGCCGCTTCCCGGCGCCTCCCGATCCCGCTCCGAGGGCTCTGAGCAGCCGTACCGGGGCTCCCGCCTCTCCCCGGGACACACCGAGGAAAAGTTGCCGGTGGGGCGAGTTCCCGCAGCTGCCGGGACCGGGATCGGGCCAGGACCGGGATCGGGATGGGGATCGGGATTGGGATCGGGATGGGGATTGGGATCGGGATGGGGATGAGGATTGGGATGGGAATCGCGGCCGGGAGCGCGGCCCCTGCCCGCCCCAGCAGGTGGCAGACGCCGCCCGCCACCGGCCCCGCCACCGCCGCGGGGACCCCGCCGGTGCCTCGGAGCCGGTCCCGGGCAACGCGAACGGAGCGGGCCGAGCCGGGCCGGGGCCGGGCTGGGTTCCCCTGACCTGCTCGCTCCTGTCCCGCGGCCACTGCGTTCCTCCGGTGCCGGCGGTCGGGCCGGTCGGGGGGAGGGAAGGGAAGGGAAGAGGAGGGAACGGGAGGGGAGGGAAGGGAAGAAGGGCAGCCGGGCCGTGTGTGCAGCGGCTCCAAGGCCGGGGCAGACGGAGTCACAGCCATGAACTGTCCCCGCGTGCTGCGGGGCGGCCCTTACCGGGAGCTCCGGTACGGAGTGCTGTGACACTGCCCTTAGCGGGGGTACAGCCCTTACCGGGGATACAGACTTTACCGGGGATACTGCCCTTACCGGGGATACAGCCCTTACCGGGGATACTGCCTTTACGGGGGATACTGCCCTTACCGGGGATACAGCCCTTTCCGAGCACCCGGTACAGCTCTAACCGAGTGCTGTGACACTGCCCTTACCGGGGATACAGCCCTTACCGGGGATACAGCCCTTACCGAGCACCCGGTACAGCCCTTACTAAACACGGAGTACAGCCCTTTTCGGGGGCTCCGGTGCAGCCCTTACCGAGCACCCCGTACAGCCCTAACTGAGCACCCGGTACAGCCTTTACCGGCAGCTCCGGTACAGCCCCAACCGAGTGCTCTGACGCTGCTCTTACCGAGGGCACATCCCTTACCGAGCACTCGGTATAGCTCTTTTCAGGAGCTCCGGTACATCCCTTACTAAACACCCGGTACAGCCCTTTTCGGGGGCTCCGGTGCATCCCTTACCGAGCACCCGGTACAGCCCTAACCGAGTGCTCGGATACAGCCCTTACCGGGGATACAGCCCTTACCGAGCCCCCCGTACAGCCCTTTTCAGGATCTCCGGTACATCCCTTACTGAACACCCGGTACAGCCCTTTTCGGGAGCTCCGGTGCATCCCGGTCCTTCCCGGCTGTTTGCTGGCCCTCCCTCCCTCCCTCCCTCCCGGCCTCAGCCCACGCCTCCCCGCAGCCCCACTGCGGGCTCACCCAAATCTCGAGCACCCAGCCCTGCCCGGCCACCCCTCACTGGGAGTTTCAAAGCACTGGGATGGTCACAAACACCAAGATTTGGGATGGGAAATGAAATCCCGCTGCTGGCTGTTGGTAAAAATATCCCGAAGTGCCCAGACGCCCGTCCCTGTGCCTGCCAGAATCCTCGGGGTCATTCCACCACCTTTTCCCACTGGTTTGCAAACAGTTCTCCCAGTGCAGACACATCTGTCCTCATCTGGCTGAGAGTCCAGGAACGGGATTTGGTGTTGTGGGCAGGGTCTGGGCATCTCCCAGGGCCTGACCAGCTCCAAAACCTCCGGGGAAAGCCCCGAGCAGCAGCAGGCTGCCACAGGACACACACCTGTGCACAGGTGAGAACAGTGCTGACAGACCCCTGCTCCACCCAGTCTGGCCAGTTCATTTCTGGGGATCCCACTGCGGAATTAAAAGTCTTCTAAAAATTTTCCTTTTCCTCATTATCTTTTTCGTTTGCACTTCAGTGCTCCTCTCTGCTTGTTCTACAAGAAAAGCTTTTCCCAGGACAAAACCACACTGAGCTTAGCAGTGCCTGAAAAAAAAACCCAAAATGCAGCCTAGGAGTGAGCCCAGAGCTCAGGACTGACCTGGAAAAACAGAACTCAAGGTTGGCCAAGCCAAAAAAATAAAATAAAATAAAATAAAATGGAAGAGAATAGAATAGAACAAAATAAACCAAACCAAAATAAAATAATGTCGCTATTAACAGATGTTTCTCGTGCAGCTGGCAAGCCAAACCAGCACTAAAACACCAGCCGTGGTCTAAAAGGTCCATTAGGTTCAGAGACAGAGTCACAGATTTTACAGGGGAAAAATCCTTCAGAATTCCCCTTGCCAAGGGCTGACACTGCCCCTGGTGTCACCCTTTAGCTCCTTTTCCTCTCCTGTTTGTTCTCAGAACAAAGTAGCTCCTTGTGTTTCCAAACGTCTCCTGCAGCCCTTCCAGAAATACAGGACGGGCTCCTTTAATGATCCGGGAAAAGTTGGATTCTGCCGGAGTCACATTAATTTCATCAAACATTTCATTATGATAATTAACTTCGTCTTTCAGTCATGCTACTGATGGTCTGGCCTCATCAAAGCCTTTTTTTTTTTTTCTTTCTCTGACGTGCAATGAAAAGGCTCAGATTTGCTAATCCAGCAGAAGATTTTACATTCATAAATCAATTCTGTTTGTTTACAGAAAAGTTCCACACTTGATCATTTCGTGTTTCCCACCACAGCATGGGCAGCTCTCCAAATTATCAGCTTTGTTTTGCACTAAATAGTTAACAGGATAAGTAGGGTTTGGTGGTGCTGAGAACACTCCTTTTCTTGAGTTTTATCAAAATTATTCTGGGCACGGGGTGTTGAAGAAAGAAAAAATAAAGGAAAGGAAAAAACCCCTCAACAAACAACAAAAAAACCTCATCCCAAAACCACCCAAAAAACCAAACCAATAAGCAAAACAAAGGGGGAAAGTAGAAGTAACCCAGAGGAATCCTGTTGCAGCCTGGGCTGATGCAGGGATCTGCTGTGGATGTGAACTCAGGGCAGCAGAAATCAAGCTCTGGCTGTCTAATTTTGCTGCCAAAACAGAACAATTTGGTACAATCACCAAAAATATCCGCCCTGCAGAACCACGACAACCACACTCTGGGGCTGGTCTCACTCAGAGCCCAGCACCACCTCATCTTCCCACTGAGAAAAAGAGTTGTGGAGCAGACAGAGCCTGGGAATGAGGTTTAACCGTTCCCAGAGTCGAGGGATGGAGGTGGAACACAGAGAGTGGGAAAAGTCCATCCCAGAATTACCTCATTAATTAGGGCCCGTCCTAAGAACCAGCCCCATTTCCCTGCTGCAGGGATTTATCTGAGTTTCCACATGTTTGTATTTCAGGGGGGAAATAAAGAGCATTAAAAGGGGAGAGAGCGGCTGCCGTGTTCCCCTAAAGATCCAAACCCCACCCACAAACAGCTGCAGCCCAGGAGCTCAAAACCTCCAACCCAGCCTGAAAAAAGGTTCTTTATGTCCTTGTCTCACCAATAATTCACTCCACGGGCAGCCCAGTGAGGATTTGTCCCTCCTGCTCCCTCAGAGCTGTCCGTGTGTCCAGTTTGGACACGGAAAATTTGGTCTTGTGAATGTCCAGCCAGGACAGGGCTGCACATTTTGCTTTTGTTCCTGTGTTTTCCTCCTTTGGAATCGCTTCCCTTTTGTTTCTGCTCGGCCACATTGCTTCTGATTTCCTCTTTTTAAGGCTCTTTGTGACGTACTTGGGAATCCTGACCGGAGTTACCAAACCTGTGTAAAATTCACCCCAAATCTCTGCCTTGCACTCACACCTCACACCGGCTGATGAAATGGAGGCCTGATTTTTTTTTTTCCTGTCTCCTGTTATTCCTTCTTTTTCCCCACAATATCTGCACCCCAACTAAAAGCAGCAGCTCTCACCCTTTTTTATTATTAATAAATAACAATTATATAATGGCCAGCTCATGGCCTTGAATATAATTATTATATATTATAAATATATTATTACATCGATTCTGTTTAGTATTTCAGACTCTCAAACTGCTCAAGTATTTTCCTTTTCGAGGCAGGAGTAACAACAGGAAAAACTAAACCATTTCCCTTTTAGTAAATGATATAATTTATCTACCATTTTTTCCAGTCCTCCTTCAGAGTCACAATTATCTCCAGCAATCAAGGATCTTCTTTTCTAATACCTCTCCAGCATGAATAAATATAAAGAAAACTGGCTAATGTTATTTGCTTCATAATTGAAAAATAGTGAACGAAACGTCTCAATTAACCTCTTTCTAAATAGAGAAATAAATACACTTTATGCATATTATAATCTGCTAATGGGGGGGCAGAAATAATTGAGTGGTCGGGATTTTGCTGTCAGTTTCCTCAATTTCTTCACTAAAATCCAGGAAAATTCTCTGTGCATTCCTGGGACTGTTCCCGGGTTACAGGACTAAAGAAGAACAGAAGGGGACACACACACTCAAAGACCATCGCCCCATGTAAAAAAAGTTTTTTTTCTCCCCAAAATAAAATGATTTTAATGAAAATCTTCTCCAGGTCCTTATCATCACAGTGCTGCTTGGTTATTTAGAGGGAAATCGTTTATTGCAAAAGTTTTTTTTATTTCCTGTGGGTGCTTACAAACAACCCCAAACCTTTTCCTGCTGCCCGAAGGAGAAAGATCAAACTTTGGTGCTGCTTTGTGTGAGGGAAAAATGTGTCCCCTGGTGAAATAAATGAAGTTAAAGCCAGCAGCACCAAGACACAGCACGAGATAGGAATCAACAGAGATTGAGAAATGGCTTTGGGGTTTACTCTGGGAAAGGTTTGAGGTGTCTCCTGAGTCCTCTCCCTTTGGGGATCTCCCCCTTTGGAGCTCTCCCTGCTCGGAGTCCTCCCCTCTGGCCTGCAGGATTCCCCCAGCACCAGCCCCTGGCTGAATCTCCCCTAAAATGAGCAGCCTGTGGGGTTTGGTGCCCAGGAAACAAAGTTGGAGGTCAGGTCAACACAAATTTTCTAAATTTATCCCAGTGGGAAAACGAGGGGATTGATTTTTAAAGCTCAGGGTGACCCTGGCCAGGGACAGGATCCTGAGTCAGGGACAGGATCCTGGGTCGGGGACTGGATCCTGAATCGGGGACAGGATCACAAGTCAGGGATTGGATCATGAATCAGGGACAGACTCCTCAGTCAGGGACTGGATCCTGAATCAGGGACTGGATCCTGGGTCAGGGACTGGATCACAAGTCAGGAACAGGATCACAAATCAGGGACTGGATCCTGAATCAGGGACAGGATCACAAGTCAGGGACAGGATCATGAATCAGGGACTGGCTCCTCAGTCAGGAACAGGATCCTCAGTCAGGCACAGGACCATAAATCTGTTGGTTTTAACTTATCCCAGGGCTGATCCATCCCCTTCCCTGGCTGCCGCCGCTGCCCAGCGCCCCTGGCCGAGCCCCCGGGCCGTGCTGGGTGCCAGGGCAGCCCAGCAGCCCCGCGGGGCCGTTACCTGCTCGTTGATGTGGCACACGGCCAGGTTCTGCTCGTCGCAGGAGCAGGACACTCGGATGTACTTCAGCCAGTTCCCGGCCCCGCCCTGGCCGGCGTCACCGCAGAACTTCTCAGTGCCCAGGGCATCGGGAATCTGCGGGAGAACGGGACAGGAGAGGGGTCAGCTGGGGCCAAAGGGCAGCTACAGAGGGGACAGAGGGAGGAAAAGGGTTTGCAGGGCACAGCTCCGAACGAGAAATGGAAAGGAGAAAGGTGGGTGAGAGATATAATTGATAAAGAGACTTATGACAAGAATAAAATCAGCTCTCAGCCATTGCCTGAAGGTCCTGGCGGGCAAGGACACAGCTCAGAGTGGTCCATGAGTAAAAGGTTCAGGACTACAAATATTCTGGAAAACACAACTCTGGTACCACAACTTAAGTAATCAAAGCAGGGAACTCCTCCAAACTGCACTGATTTTTATGACAAGGTCCTTAACTGCTCCCTCTTCACATCATCTGTTTCATCCTTTCATGCAGGATAATTTTTAATTACAAACCTTTCAATAAACTCTCAAACCGGGCCACTTTCCACAGAGCTGCGAGGTTCTGTTTTAAAAACACGCTCTACCCAATGCACTGCTTTCGTTTATCTGAGTACAGCCTGAGAAATTCACCGGCCACATCTGTGTGGCTGAAGGTGAGACACAATTTTTGGCTGCCGTGAAAAAGAGGAATCCTTCAAAGTAAAACCCCTCAGATATTTAAAGTCCAGGTGTGGGGGAAAAAAAAGAAAAAAAGAAAAAAAGAGTTAATTAAGGGGCTGCAGTCCAAAGAAAGTCACTGGTTTGCCAGAAGGAGACTTCTCCTCTCTTAAGGCAGAGGAGTTTGGTGACAGAACCAGAGGAGATGTTCAGCATTCCAGAACAACCTTTGGGATGATCCGGTTTGTAATTCACTCAAAAAAGCACATTTTAAAAATGACACAGGACACTCTGAAAACAAGGAGAAGCCCTCTGAGTCCCAGCATAGCAAGGCTGTGCTCTGTTCCTAAGTGGGCCTCCCTGCTCCAGAAACTCCTTTTTTTCCTGAGATTCAGATTTCCCTCTCCCCCGACCAGCCCCTATGTCAGTGCAAATTACTTCAGTCATCAAAAGCTCTTAACGTGCTTTTACTAGCAATTAATTCTCTCAGAATCTCGTGGGATACGATTATACTTTTTTCCATCTATTTCAAGACACAGAAAAAAGAAAAAGGTGGGAAAACAAAGGAGAGGAAAAAATTAAAGCCCGGGCCATGACAGCAACAAGTCGAGCCTAAAGCTGGGCTGAGAAACCTCAGGGGGACAGGTCCAGTTCAGACTCTGGCTGCCAGCTCTGAACTCCTGCCAGAGCCACCAGGACAGCTCCCAGCTCCCTGCACTGGTCCCAGCAGGCATCTCCTGGTCTCATCCCCACCGCCAACCCTTCCTTCTCCAGCTCCCTGTCTGAAAGGGGATGAGGGAAAATCCCAGAATTAGTATTGGGCTTCTTCCTCCCTAATCAGAACATGGCACTGGGAGTCACTGAAATGCTGCAATTTCTCCCAGAACGTGTTTGGGACAGAACTGGTATGAGAAAAAACCTGACTGAGCTCAGTTTCTTCATCCTCTGCCTGGGAACACTCGGGGTCATTCGCTCATCCCTAACTTGACCCTGGAACTTTCTAGACTCCCTTGGTCATCTACTGGCAGCACCAAAGGTCTGAGGTGGGCATTGATGGCACAGGAAGCCAAATCTGTGTTGTTTGGGAGTTTTAACAAGAAAAAAAACCCAATAAATACCCCCAAATAACCAAAACAATAAAACCTGTTCTTAATGTGGCTGAAACAGTATTGAGTTCACTCAGCTAAAACATCCACAACTCCTGTTCTATCTCAGGGAGCTCCAGGGACACCCAGACTGCCAAAAGCTGGTAAGACAAAGAGCTTCTCTTGGCTTTTTTCACCCCAAACTGAGTGGCCCAGCCAAGGCAGCCCCTCAGGTGGGGACACACAAGTGACAGCAGCTTCCAGGGAAACTTGTCTGGAAAAGCAAATGAGACAAACCATCGATGCTCAGCTGGTCTGAAGAGTTTGGGCAGAGGTTGTAGTGGTTTGAGGAGCCAGCAGCTGACAAACCTCCCAGTGCCAGCAACTGGTGACATTCAGTGGCCCTAAAAACACAATTTGGCAAATCCAGGACACAGAAATAAGATTTTTTATTTCACAGCTGTATCTTACAGATGGTCTCTTTCATCTTCCAGGATTGTTTGAGAGGACACTTAGGGCCATGGAATGGCTTAGGATGGAAGGGACCTTAAGGATCATTTATTTCCAACCCCCTGACCTCAGGGAAAGCCAAGAATTCAGCTCAAAATTCATTTTGCAGGGTCCTGCTCACCAGCTGAGCCTCGGGAGGAGGTTCTGCCATAGCTCGAAATCACCTGAAACTCTGTGGTTTTATCTGCGTGGGGCATTAAAACCCAAGCTGAGGGTGTGAAACCTGACAGATCAAAACGAGAGAAAAAGGGGTGCTGGGAGAGCCTGAGAACCTGAGCTGCTGTTCTCACACACACTCACGGCCCTCCACAAAGAGAAGCTGCCACCACGGCCCAAAGCCCAGAAACGGGGACTGAGCCCAGGCACCCTCATCCCTCTGCTGGCATCGACCAGGAGCCTCTGCAAACGGAATAAACGGGGCGATCAGCTGCTCTCAGAGTGCTGCAGGACCAGTTCCAGAGGCAGGGCAGCTCCTGGGCCAGCTCAGCCCTCCGTGGCCAACACCTCTAATCAAAGATCAGGTTCACACGCTCGCGCTCCTCGCCGATGGGCTCTATCAAAGTCGTTTCACAGCTTGAAAGCACCAAAGGAGCACAGCAGCAGTCACCCAGCACTATCTGCACTATCTGCTCTTTCTTCTGTCAAATGTTCACACACAGGAAAATATTTTAAGTCTCTCTTCCCTCCCCCCACCTGAGAAAACTCCGGAAAAACAAACTGAAACCTTTTACCGCATCTTCTTCCAGTTCAGACCAGAAGGAAATCAGAAATTTCCTCTGGCGAAATTTTGCCAGCCAACTGTTTACATGTCTTTGTCAGTAAGTTAAGAAAGGGGAAAAAAAAAAAAGATTCCAGTTTGAAAATGCTCCTAGGATGCTCACAGAGCATTGGTTTTTCTCTCTTCTTTTGAAGAATCAAAAGGTACCCCCTGCTCTAGGATGGGTGGAGAAGGAAAACGAAGGCAAAAAAAATTTTGAGGATGGGCAAACTAAAGATCCCAGATGGAAGCACAGAGGGATTCACCCCACTCCTGGAAGGCTCAGCTCCCCACAGCCACCCACCTGAGGATGCTTTTACCACAACAGGCCTCTCCAGCTCAATTAAATCTGTTTATTCAGAGTTAAAGCTGAAATTAAGTCCCTCCCTATCCAGGACTCAGCAGCAGCTTTAACCACAAAACCATCCATCCCTCTTTTCCTGGGCAGGTAAAGGCTGGCATCAGATATTTAGCACCACCAGCAAAAAACCCCAGAGATGTCAAAGGAAGAAAAAAACCCATCAGAAAATGCAGTGAAATTATTAGCAGGACTCTGACTTGGAGCTGACATGGAATTTCTGCCTGTGCTCTCTGCTCAGGCTGGCTCTGTATCACTGGAGACGTCTCTCCTGAGAGTAATTTGGCTTAGACATTAAAAGAAGTTGTCAGAGGGAAAGGAGAGGTGAAAAAAAGCTGGGAAGATACCGGAGAGGAGAAAACAAAATCAAATCAGTTCGTAATTAGTAATTGGTGCTGGGTTTGCCAGTCTATAATCATCACGTGCTGCTGTTGCAGTCAGTTTTGGGAAATGCATTTCAGCTCCTTGATCCCCTTGGCTCTGAGGCCCGGCATCCCTGCCCCACGGAGCTGGGCTCCCTGCAGGAACAACACTTGTCCCTTTTTCTTTGTCTCATGTTCAACCCCAGCAGTGTGGGCCAGCCCCTGCCCTGGAGATGTGCTGGAAAAGCACTTTCATCTGGCCTGCAGCCTGTGGACACGCTCAGAAAGTTAATTATTGTGGGAGCATTTCCTCTGGCCGCTCTTGTATTTTATCCCTCCCACTCCACCATGGATTTTTTTTTCCCCGCGTCTTTTTTCATCACTGAACACGCCAAAACTGCTGTTCATCTTTTCTCCTTCTGCTGCAGATGGTGAGTTCAGTCTTTATTTATTAACCCACGGCACCTCCCTGCACTTTTGTCTTCAAATCCAACAGCTCATCTAAGAATTCCCAATCCCCCCTTCCCTTCCCTGCCAGGAACGGTGCCACGGTTTTGTCTCGTGGAGTGGTTCTCTGTGTTTCACAGAGCTCTCCCTGCTCTGAGGTCCCCCAGCCTCCTCCTCTCCAGTCCCTCCCCTCCAAACAAATGCACCTTCACGTTCCCTGGGATTACAGGGCTGTGACTGAGCCCTCTGCAGAGACACGGATTTGGGATGCAGAGCCAGAGCTCCGGCTGTGGCCGTGCTTCAGAGCCATCCCCAGCCAGCCAAAAGGAAATTGTTGTCATGTTCCAGGGCTCACTTTGCAGCTTCATCTGCCGTCTGCCGAGCAGCGCTCGGGGTTTGGATCCAAAAGGCTCCTTGATCTCGCAGAGGCTCCGCTCCGTAATTTATGAACATCAGAAATGCTGAGTTATGGGGGCAGAAGTTATGGAAAAATCCTCTCGAACGTTTTACAATTTTTTTTGCACATCATTTGAGGTTTCCTGCCCCTCTAATTTGTGGGCTCTCCGTTGGGTTGTTTCTTTCACGTTTTAATGGGCAGCGTCCAAGGTTTGGCCCCGGCAGAGGTGTGCCGGGGGGCTGGAATGCCTGCGGATCTGTCGTCAGTTGGCTTAATGGATTCCTAGTGTGCATGGAGAAACGGAGCAACCAGGAGTTTGCCATCACTGACCCAGCGTCCTGTTGCTATAACATCCCTCCCCAGAAGCCCAGAGTGTAATAAACCTTCTCATCCCATGGTCGCAGGATCTGCCTCTGACAGCTTGGCCGATGTGCACATTTTATTTGGCAGGAGTTGGAGATTTTTTTCCCTTTTTTCCCCCCCCTTTTTTTTGCTTTAATGACCCACGAGCTGATTTAGAGCAATAAACTGTTGCCATGAAGTTTTGTTGTGTTTCTTTTAAATAAAGGGAAGGGAGGGACTGCTGCAATTTATGACTTTCAGAAGTAACTGAAACAGAAAGTCCATTCTTGCCACGAAATGAAGAGAAAAAGTCTTCATCCAGAGAAACACCTCTGTCAATGTGTAGACACGAAGCCTAGATGAACTCATAAATTCAGCACTCTGCCTGCAATTAAGCAGGCTTCCTAGTGATTTGACAAAGAGTTAATGAGAAACGTGTCAGACAAAAACAGGTCATAGCACTGGAAAGCGCTGGGAAGAGCAGCTGAGCCAAACCCGACTTGTCTGCTCAGGGCCACGGGAAAAGCTCGGAGTGTACTCAGGGAAAGCTACTTTGAGTGATGTACAGTAAACGTCTTGTGCAAATGGAAGGTCCTGGAAGGAGGTCCCAGCTCCAAACCCACCAGATAAAGAGAGAAGAGGCTGCAGAGCTCTCACTGCCACCCTGTGTGAGACGGTCACACCCTCATCCTGTGTCCCCTGGCACATGGGCAGTGCAGGTTCTAAAGGCTGTGACAAAACCCCGGAGTATCCAAACACTGTGAATGCTCAGAGGGGAGGAAAACAAATCTTTGTGGCTCTCCTCCTGTCAAACAGGCACGTTTCTGCTTCTTCCAAACTGAGCCAAGAGCTGGGAGAACCACGAGTGTGAGGAAACCCAGCTGGATTGCACTGGGGCCAGTGGGATCGGTGATGCCAGGCAGAGGCTGCCAAGCCCAATGGCACCGTGGAGCCAGGTGACACTGCCAGGCCTGGTGACATTGCTGAGCCCAGTGACACTGCTGAGCCCAGTGACACTGCTGAACTTGGTAACACTGCCTGACTTTGGTGACAATGCTGAGTTTGGTGACAGTGCTGAGTTTGGTGACACTGCAGGGCCTGCAGCTGTTGCTGCAGGGCAGCTGCTGTAGCTGAAGAGAGAGGGACCAATTCAGGTTTTGAAAGGGCTGGATGTCTTTGAACTCCCACTCCCACCCAAGCCAAATGTCTGGAGTGGGAATTTTCCACTGGTGTGTGCATTTCTGAGCTGCTGCTGGGCTGTTGCATCCTCTGGCTTCACAAAGGGTCTGGAGGAAAAACATCCCAGGGAAGGCCGGTCCTGGGACATATTTCTGTCACAAGAAATAACCTTCTCATTCTTTTTCCTCCACCACATCTAAAGCACACGAGGAATCACATGAAAAAAAGCTGTTTCCTCCCAAAAGTCCCTGTCCAGGTTCCAAGCAGAGGAGCCTGGAGGCTCACACGAGCTTGGGAAGCAAGGCTGGATTTCTGGAGAATGTTTGAATCCAGCGGAGCCTTTTGAAGGGCTGCCCACTATTAACTGCTCTTCTACACACCAGCACAGTGAGTATTTCCCAAGTGTCTGTTCTGCATCAGGATTAAAAGGGCTGGGAAAAGCTGCACTGTCACTGCTGAATCCTTCAGGCACCACAGATTCATTCCAGCTGAAGGAACATCGGCCCTGACCCTACATGTAAAGTCACAGGAAGAACCAACAGCAGCAAGAATCATACAGGACCTCATTTACAATAAATTTACATTTCCACCCATTAAATACAATCTCCAGGAAAGCATCTCCTGCTCTCCACAGCAGAGAGGCACCACGGATACGCAGCAGAGCAACAGGGCAAAAAGGAGAAATAAAGATATCTTGAGAAAAGCCCACCCTGGCTCTGCTTTCCCTCCCATGTACCTATAATTCCTTCTATTCCCATCTTGGAGATGCAGTTTTGCTGCCCAGAAGACACCCTGAATGACACAGGATGCCACAGAAGGTGCTGCCAATGCCAATTCCTGTTGACACCTGAAATCAACCCCACCCCCTGGTTTGTCTCCCCCACTCTCCTCCTCTCTGAGGGCAATCAGCTCCCCTTGCACAGCAACATCTCATCACCATGCAGAAAAACACCGAGCAAAGATGTCAAAACAGAAGACGACTTCCAAGCTGATGGCAGGCATTCATCTCAACAAAAGCTCATTTTTTACCAGTAACGTAATTCATACCACACTGATTTAAATTAAACAGTAAACCATAAAAATCTCTGCTCGAATCAAATCCCAGGGCTGCCTCAGATATTGTACACATGAGGCGAGGAAGGGATTTCCAGTTCTTTGTAACATACACACACAGAAACTTTGAAGTTTTCCTCCGCACTGAAAGAGTTCAGGACATCCCATTTTTGTGTCCTACAGCATTTTGGCTCATTCCAAAAGAACTGTAATTGTAAAGTTCTAAATAGATAAGAAAAAAAATGGGAACCTGGGAGAAATCTTCCTCTGATTAAAAAAAAAAAGAAAAAGACAGAGACTACCACAGGCAGGGGAGGATTTGGAGTCTCAGGACATTTCACTGCACTGGGAAGAGGGAGCAGCAGCAGGAGGTGCAGCAGGGTTGAGCTCCCAGGGCTGTTCCAAGGGGTTAAGACAGACACAAATCACTTGTATCCCAGAGCTTTTGTGGTGATCCAAAACGCTTTAGGGTCTGATTCCTCTGCTGCTATTTCCAAAGGACCATGTGGGCTCAAATGGCTCCCTAATGACTGGCTGCCAATTAGCCCAGGGGGAGGGAAGAGCAGGGCAGCTCTCCTGGCACAAGGCAGTGGGCACAGAAGCTGAACAGAACTTTATTGTATGAAGATGGGAACATTTTCTGATGGTAATTTCTCCAAGTCCTCTCAGCACTGAGGCACAGCTGCTTCTCTTATCCAAACCCAAAAGGTACTTCTGCTGCAAGGAAAACACAGCCAATCTTAAAAATAAATTCTAGTCAGCTTCTTGAGGTGAATCCTGGGAGTTCCACTGGATCAGGACGGCCAGAGGGAGCTGCTGTTTGCTTTAAATAATTTCTTATTACTCCAGCTTGCTTTTAGTAACGTTTTGGGAATGGAGCTGTGCAACACCATGAGCGTGGAGGCCTCTCCAGGGTGATTTATGGGCAGCACTCGGTGCCAAACCCATCTGCTGTATTTCACACTCTGGCCAAAAAAAGTAGCAGAGTCTTCAACTGCCCATTCCTGGTGCTGATATCAGCTCCAAAGCATCAGCCTGGCAAAGGCCACAGGAGGTCCCAACAGGAGAGGACTCTTCCTTGAGAAGAATCCAGACTGCCACCCAACATCCCAGGCAAATCCACTGCCTCCCCCTGCAAACGTTCTGGGATTACACTGGGTCGTTAATGACACATGAAACAAATTCCAACAACTCTTATCCGGGTCCCCCACAGAGAGATGAATGAATTCAGAGAGCTGAGGGGCTTGAAATAGCACTCATTTTCCCTTTAATTAATAGATTTGGGGATATATGGCCCGAGTTCAAGTAAGAGGGGGACGCAGACAAGGCAGCCCGTGCCCGTGGGGTGTATTTGATGGACACAACTGGGTGGTTCACTCCTGAAAACTAAGAGTGGAATTCCTAAAGCTCGATACCTGGAGTTACCCTGCAGCCTGGTTCTGGTGCTTGGGCCACGTTTGGACGCCTCAGCACAGCACAAATCAAACTTTCTGCCAGGAATGAAAATTACTGGGAATCAGAAGTGAAGGGAACCGAAGTTACTGGCAGGGTAGGCTGTAAGCCGTGCAACAAGGCCAAGGTGTTGAATGTCTGGAGAGGCTGGAAAGGAGGTGGACTTTTATTCCTTGTGTGACTTGTGCCAGTTGCACCCATACAGTGACAACCAATGTGTTGGTCTCACTTCTGTCTTCTCCCAGAGCTTCTGCACCCAGCTTTAGGTGCTGCTCAAACAAAGACTGACTGGTACCACCACACAGGAGCGAGAGACAACCTTAGAAAGAAGGGAATCACCATCAAAAACCTGCCAGAGGTGTGGCTCAGAGTGGCAAGGCAAGCTCCAAGACACACAGGTATCATGCTCTTCTAGGACTAATTTTAGAAGGGAAGGTTAAGAGAGGATGATTATCCAATTATCCCTCCTTTCTTTCCCCATCAGCATGGATAACAACAAGCCAGCAATCCAGGGGCACTCACCTGGATTCATGCACCTCTCCTCCAGCTAACTTTAAAAGCCATGAATTTGCAGGCCCAAAGGCTACTTATTCCAATGGTTTAACCATGACCTGACACTTTCAGAGCAGAGATTTACAAAAAAGACCCAAAACCCAAAAAAACACTCGAAAGCCAACCAACCAACCAACCAAACCCCAAACAAACAAAGAAACAAACAAACAAAACCTAAAACACCCTCCCCCCAAACACAAAAAAACCCAAAAAACCAACCAAACAAAAAAACCCAAAAAACCCAACGAAAACCCAAAAAAGAGAGGAGGGTAAAAACCCCACTGAAAAGCAGCCCAAGCAGGGCTGTGCCTTCCCCCATGAGCACAGCTGCACCTCGGCTCCCCTCACACAGGAAACCCCTCAGGCCACACTGGGACGGGGAAGCCGAGTCCTCATAACCTTTCTTATCAGCAGCAGGGCCGGCAGCTGCTCGGCAGCCCCGCTCCCGTGCTCTTTAGAAGGTGTGAAATAGATGAGTTTGTGAGCTGGGCTGGCACTGAGAAAGAGAACGAAAGGATATTCGAGGTTCCCCCACGGGCAGCAGATCGAAAACAGCACCAGCAGCCCCTTCTTTGAGGAGCTCAGGAAACAAAACAGCCCAAGAGTGATTTTCTCTCACGAGGTGCTGCTCACCCCTCAGAGAACTGAGATGTGTGATCTCTTCAGAGAGATATTTACCGAAAACATGACCCAGGGAAGGTGCTAAATGAGGCGCTGAGGCCTGCGGGCCTGTCCCGGACTCCCACCACTGCCCTACATCCTGCATGACACCTGCCTGCTGCTTTGTCTTCTAAATATCACCAAACGTGAGGGCAAGAGGCCTTCCCAGCACAAAGGAAGGGCTGATTCTTCCTTTGTGAGGGAATTTGGGGGTGCTGAGGGTGGGCAGGGCAGGGGGGACACAGCCATGAGGTTCAGAGCATCAACCACCAGCTGCTCCCCTTGCCTTGGGCTGCTGGAAGGACAACAACGATCTGGGATGAGGGAGCTGTTCCACAGTAAAAAAATTCCTCTCTGCTGCGTGATTTTTAAAGCATCCAGGCTTATTCCAACCCTTTGCCTTTGGATATTGGCTGAAGAGTGAGAGCAAGGTCAGAGAAGCAGATCCTCAGGGTCACTTCCAGGAAAAATCTGCTCCCAGAAAATCTGCTCCCAGAAAATCTGCTCCCAGAAAATCTGTTCCAAGGCTGTTTTGCCTCCCGAGGGACATGAAGATTATTCACGTGTCCTAAATCTTGAGCAAGAACTTCTTCAATGTGTAACCGTTACATGCAGTTTGTCTTCAGTGTGAGCATCACTGTAATCAGAACCAGGGTAGACATTTTGCCTCAAATTTGCTTCTGTGTGAGAAAAGAAGGTTTTGGAGTCGGTTCTCACCTAAAGATATTAAAGTGTTTTACAAAAGGGGAGTCCCCCCCACCCCAGCCTGACAGCTGCCTGCGGGTTTAGCAACAATCTCACTCACAGATACACAAAGAAAATGTGCAAAGTGTTCTGCTTTCAGATTTATGCAGTGAATATGGTTATTTTCCCCCCAACACAGTGAGTCACACTTGTAAAGAAATTCTAGGGTGCTCATTTTCCACCAAAATCTCTGAACCAATAATTTTCTGCTGGTTGGTTGATGAGACATCTGAGAGAGATTCACAAACCTTCAAGCCAAACCTTGTTCCTTCTTTCCAAATCGTGACAAGGAGGGACTGATTAAATGATTTCCCCCTGCAGCTCTGCCCCCTCTGCAGCTGAAAGCGAAGCAGTATCTTGTCTGACATCACCAGAAGAGCTGAAATCTCGGCCATAAGGAAGTACAAGGGTAAAACTGCACAGTCCCACGTGCCGCCGGGGTGAACTTTACCCCGAGCCAATTCACCTACTTATGAAATGATACATCCCAGGGAATTGATTCTAATGATAAATCTGCCCTTTGAATCTGCTGAGAAACAACATTTCAAAATCTCCAGCTCGGAGCTGATCCCGTCTCTGGGTCAAAGGACAGCTGAGCAGAGTGGTGGTGTGGAGGGAAGGGCTGGGATGGAGCCACAGGAGAGCGGCGAGTGAGAGGGACCCGATGCCTCTGCTCAGGTTGTTTTACTGAGGCAGCGCCAGCACATCTGGTTCTCTGACAGCAGGGCTCAAAACAAACCTGATCTGACACTCCAGATAGCTCACACTGCCCCAGCAGGGGCAGGTTTGAGTTAGGGAGATGCTGATAACTCCTGATAACTCCTTATCTTGCACAGACACCTGTGCCCGGCCTGAGACACAGTGCCCAGCAGCTCCATCCTCCCCCTGCCCTCCCTGATCCACGGCCTGACCCGGCAGGAGAAGACCTTTGCTCCTTTTAATTAGGGCTTGTTTTGAAGCCAGATGGGAAGGACAAAAAATATACCAGCATCTGCCTTTGGAGCTAATTTCTCACCTCTCAGAAAGCCAGACTTCCATCCAGAGGCGGAGCTGAGGATGACAAATATTTCCTTTATACATCAGGATTCCCTGGGCAGGAAAAGGGAACCCTCCCTCGTTCTGGGGCACTCTGATCTTTAAGGTCTCTTCCAACCCAAACCAATTTAGGATTATTTTCTCAGTCAACTCTCAGTTACAGTAAAGCTGAGGATGGTTTTGTCTCTTAAAACCAAATATTCTTGGGGAAAAAAAAAAAAATCAGACTTGAGGTATTTAGAAGGTTCACCTGATAATGATCTCAAAGACTTTTTCATTAACAGATGGAAACTCTTTTTTTTCCCTTGGTGACAGATTTCTTCTTATTTTGAAGTTTAAAATCCTCAGTTACAGAACACCAGTCTTAAACCCCTCTCAACCCTACCAAAAAGCATTAATTTAATGCTAAGTAGAAATTATCACATTTTTAAGCAGTGCTTCAGCATCCAAAACAAACAAACATGGTTGAGGACCTTTTTGTCTCCATCCCCTTCACAGACACTCACACAAAAGTTGAAACAACTGCCCCAGCCTTGAAATGCTCCTGAAACAGTTTCTTGTGTTCTAATCCTGCAGCTTTTAAACCAACCCATGGTATAAATGATTCCTGCCTGTATCTGGCAGCCCTGGGAGTTGTCTGAGGATGAACATAAATTCAATTATACCAAATTAAATGGGAACACACATAAGCCACACAACATTTTAATTGAGGGTGATTCTTCACTTTTTTTTTTTGGAAGAACTGTGCAATAGCTGAGTCCACAAAGATGATATGACACATCTGCTTTCTCCCTGGAGCTGCCTGCTTTTATTAATTACCCTGCAGAGATATATTTATATTGATGTAGTCAGTGTGTGAACAAAACCTCATGGACGAAAAATGGTTTAATTAAGGGAGGAGAACATGGCTTACGGGTGCCGAGAAAATCTGGTCTTTAGAGTCAGTAAAAGTTTCATAAGTGATGAGATAAAAATAAATCCTGGGGAAATATCTGCACCAAGTATGTCTTTGACATTTCATGCTGGAGAATCACATAAAATAAGTTCCTGACTCAATCCACTGGCTGCACATGGGGGTGAGTTCAGACCACTCCAGCTCTCTCATTCACTTTTCCTCTGCTCCGATTAACAAATCTGCCTCTGCTGCCCCAAACTGCTCCCTCCCTGCACTCCTGTGTCAGTGTTAACTTCCCAAAATTAGGCCAAAGCTATTCCCCATCCCACTCCGCCTCCCACGGTTCCTGCTGGACTGGGGAAGGACTGAACAGGAGCAGAGGCTCTGCCAGAGCTTTCCCCTGCCTGTTTCAAGAGCCAAAAAGAAGATTCTGCCTGTAAATGACACGGGGACTTTGGCAAAGCGCTTTGCAGAGGGACAAACAGCAGCCGGTGACACTCAGGTGTTGTACCAAACACACCCGGCTGTGCCAGCCCGGGTCCTACAGCAGCCGCCCAACCTGGTGCTGAAGGGAAGAGTTTCCCCCTGTCCCTGTCCCAGAGAACAAGGCAGGAAAACCCCGAGCACCGGGAGGGCCCCCGGGGCTCCCCCGGGCCCGGCACAACGCGCTCTTTGTGCCGGACGATGCTCCTGCGAGAGACGCTGCCGCAGCCCAGAGCCCGGCCAGAGATGGAGATCTCACACGCTAATAAATAAAAATAAATATCTGACCTCAAGGAAAAGATCCTTCGTTTGACACTCCTGATCATTTTTTATACTTCAAGCTCAGTTTTTACTGGACAGGATCCAGCCATCCTATGGAAATGGAACAGTCTTTTTCTTTAGGTGAACAAAAGTCCTTTTCTAGTCCTGAGGGCCGGCGAGTTTATCCAAATATTCTCAGTTTACTACCTGCCCCTTTTGGAGCCGATACACTCGATACAAGCACACTTTGTACCTGCGGGGCAGCGCCAGGACGGGGCTGGAGCCGCCCGGCTGGGAGGGACCACGGATTGCCCCGCGGAGCCCCTGCCCTCCTCATCTTCCCCCTGCCCTCCTCATCCTCCCCCTGTCCTCCTCATCCTCCCTCTGGCCGTCTTCATCCTCCCTCTGCCCTCCTCATCCTCCCACTTTTCTTCTTTATCCGCCCCCTTTCCCTCTTCATCCTTCCCCTGCCCTCCTCATCCTCCCCCTTGTCGTCTTCTTCCTCCCCCCCGCCTTTCTCATCCTCCCACTTTCCATCTGCGCCCTTTTCCTCTTCATCCCCCCCTTCATCTCCTCATCCTTTCCCTTGTCCGCCTCATCTTTGCCCCTGCCCTCCTCATCCTCCCCC
>VZDJ01000034.1:3512172-3529386 GCA_008694505.1 Cyanoderma ruficeps
GCCCTTCCCTGTCACACCTTCCCGCATCCTTCCCTGTCACACCTTCCCGCATCCTTCCCTGTCACACCTTCCCCTCATCCTTCCCTGTCACACCTTCCCTGCATCCTTCCCTGTCACACCTTCCCCTCATCCTTCCCTGTCACACCTTCCCTGCCCTTCCCTGTCACACCTTCCCACATCCTGCCCCGTGCAGCTGGGAGAGTCTCAGCAAAGCACCCTTTGCCCCCAGACGTGACCTGGGGCTGGTGACAATGACCTCAGCAGCCCCGGAGGCTGCCAGGGATGTGAAGAGGGGGGAAAAGGCAGGACAAAAACGCTCACCTGAAGCTCTGTGGCCGCACCAGAACGTGGCTCCAGTGCCCAGAGCACAAAGGCTGTGCTGGGTGAGCTCTGTCATAACCTGTCCCCCCAACCCCGTACAGGGAAATGCTGCCCTGGCAGGATCGAAACTCCTCTGTGGAATTACATCCTGTTGGGGGACACAAAGGGACCGGAGCCCTCAGGAGAGGGAAGCACCTTCCCATGAAAAGTGTTGGAATGGCAGCTGAGGGGGCAGCGCTTCACAGGGAAGGGGCAGAAACTGGAGACAGAGAAGGGAATGAAGGTCTGCAAACTGGGATACCTGGAGCTGTCACACCCTGAGGAGACTGAGGGATGGGGTGCAAAGACATTCAATTCAGAGACGTTAGTGATGAGCAAGAGGGTGAACAACCGACAGATCACGGAGCTTCTGCATGTTAACACAGGTCAAACAAACACCCGGACAAATATCTGGAGGTGCTGCACTGGTCTGAGTGGGATTTGAACTGGAAATGGAAGGGTTTGTGTGCAGCAGTGAGCAGAGGGATAACATCAAGCTGTAACCTCATGGCCCCTGGAAATAGCTGCAAACTGCTCTCAGCTCTTGCTCTGCAAGCGCTGCTATTTGAGGGGGCACATAGTCAATGGAAATTCCTTCTCTCACTGAATCAGCAGAGGAATCCAACACAACACATCCAATCCCTTCAGCACGTGCTGCCCAGGAATACACTTTAAAAAATAATCCATTAGGAAGGGCGATTTTATTCCTACAACCCTTTTGCCCACACAGTGACACCAAAATTTCAGCAGATAAGGGTCCATAAATCTCTTTACCTTATTAGAACGACTCCTAGTTGAGGAGAATGAGCCCAGCTTATCCCTGGAGCATGTGCTGCCTTTTGGACAAGGGCTTTGCAGTAACACAAGGGAACACAGGAGAACGGGGCTGAGCCCGGTGCCGTAATTTCCATGGGGCCGAGTGCCACAGGTGCACTAATATAGGCATTAGTGAATGATTAGGCCCCATAAAATATATGAATGCTGTTTCTTTAAGAAGCCATAAAATTTTATGGAGGAAAAAAAAAAAAATCCATGTGCAAGGCTTTTGGTGCGTTTCATGCGGTCATTCAGAATTTCTCTCTCTTTCTGACAGGACTATGATAATTAAACCTGCGGCCTGGGTCTGGTTTCTATAAAGTCCATCTGGCCTTCCGTGATGGAGACTTTTGGAAGGATGTAATTGCCTGGGCAGCAAATAACTATTTTGCCATCCGCAGTAGTTTAATTTTGTCCCTGCAGCAGGGGAGCGAAGTCACAGGGGCAAAAGATCATTAAGGTCTGTGGGGGAAGAGGGGCTCCCAGAGCCGGGGCTGGCCCGAATTTGTTGAAATGCTTGACACCAATGGGCCCCATTAATGCATGGGTTAGATACAATCTGTGGAAAAGGGTCTATTATAAAGGGATTATTTGGAAGCGTTCTGTAGTTGGGGGGGTGGGTGTGATTGAAGGACTTAAAACTGTTACATTAACCCTTAGGGCACTCCAGGCAGTAACAAACCTGGCATTAAAGCGCTGGTGTTTGTCACAATTTCTCCACTTCCCTCCTTCCCTGCCACAAGGTCAAAGAGATTAAAAACATCCATAATGCAGCTCTTCGGAGCTACAAAGATGAAGCTTGTTTTTTCTGTCCACTTTATGGCTGCTGCAGCCCCCTCCCCACCCTGCCTCCCCTGCTCCCACCCCAAACACCATCGTTAAACAACAGAACAAATGGCAAAGGACAGACAGCGGCGATTATTTTTATATGTACACGGAGCACAGGCATGTATTTACTTGCACATCAAAAGAAAGGCAGCACAGATGGAGTGGTGACAGGAGAAGCTCTAGAGCTCTGCCTTAAACACCCAAAATACGCCTGTTTGTGTTTTGCTAGATTTGAAAACAGAGCTGGAAATTTCAGGCTCGCGAGTCAATACCTTTCCTTCAAGGGAAGCCGCCTTGTTCTGCCACGTTCCTTTGAATGGCACGGCTCAACAAAACTGCTCAGGGAACTTGATAGACTCTCAAATGCTTTCCAGAAATCCAGCTTCATTTGCATTTTAAACATTTTAGGAATTTTGTGGGTTTTTTTTTTTTCCTGTCTTGTCAGCTGTGCACGTGTGACTCCTCTGGGAGACTGAAATCCAAATTGGGACATTGTGGGGTTGAAGCACATGGAGGGATCAGAAATCTGCATCACCAAGGGCAGCCACTTTAACCAGCACCCAGAACTGCTCAGGTTTGCAGGTTTTACACTTATGCACATCCTTTAACTCCCCTCGTGTTCCACACAGAGGGATTTCAGCCTTCTATGCAGCAAGTCCAACACCAGATCCAACCAAACCATGGTTCTGTTTGGCCTGAGGAGGAGGTACTGCTTTGTCCATCATTTAAAAAGAAGACGAGAGTCTGGATCAGCTGAATTTGGACATCCTGAGGGTTTTGAAAATTCATTTGTGGGATAAGAGGCAGAAAGCATCACAAAAAATAGATCAATGGAAAGATCAATGCACGAGGAAATAAAATATATCTCGACATGGAAAACCCACTGCTGCTCTGAGGGGTTGGAATCCTGGAGCAGCTGAACATGACCTCGAGATCCTCGTGTTCTCTTCCTGGCCATGGTGAGGGATGAAGGAGGAAAGGCCAGAGGAGGACACGAGCTCCAGGCACAGGGCAGACTCCATCCAGGAGGACCCAAAGCTCCATCCTCTCCCTCTGGCTGCAGCTTCTCATTGTGACAAATTATTTACACTGTTGTGTGCCCTAATATTCCCAAATTCTGCCACCGTCAGCCATTGCCAGGGCAATTTTCTCTGGAATAAGTGACTTCTTTTTTGCTTTCTTTTCCAAAGGTTTTCATCCGTTTCATCCATCCCCAAATCAATCACCTCATTCACGGGCTGGCTGCAAGGATATTGAGGGTGTGGGAAAAGCCCCAAGGGCCAGAGAATGTCCCATTCCCCTGGAGTTTGTACCACACTTTGCTGCAGGAATGCTGGTGACTGTCTTTCCTTCTCTGGGCAGCTCTGGGAGCTCTGAGGGAAAACATGTGCGTGTGAAGTGTTCCCCAGAGCCCACTCGAAACAACAACAGAGATATGGCAGTGGAGAGCACACTTTGGAGAGAGTTACTGAAACTGTGACTCTTCCAACACAGTAGAAACGTCTGTTTGCTTTGGCATGTCCAGCTCTGCTCACCACAGTCATCAGCACAGTCAGAAATGATTGACAGCTAAAAATGTCTGCTCGGAAGAGCAGACAGGATTATTAAACCCCATAAATTAGGGGGGAAAAGGTGTTTAAAACCTTTGTAGGAGCCTAACCCACAAAGGTTTATCCAGACCAAGCAGTCACGAAAGCAAACCTCCTAATTAACAAACTCTTAGAGTTGCTAATTCTGGTTGGTTTCTTCACCTGCTGCTCCAGCGCTGGGACCCGTTTGATGTGGCAAAGCTGCCCCAGCAGCCCCGGGGCTGCAGGCACAGCACCAAAGGCAGGAAGCAGCTGCCTCCCTTGAGCAAAACACTGAAATCAAAGCCCCAGGGCCACCCTGACCTCTACCCAAGCTGTGTTGGGGTATTTGGCAGGAAGGCAATGCCTCTGAGGTGATGATGCCTTGTAGGACACACACACGAGAAGAACTTTCCGCAAGGTGAGCCGCCCACAAATCAACCCCAACGCAAATTTGGTCAACAGCACCAGGAAAAGGACAGAACTTCTGAACTGATATTGGTGCTGACACAGTAACAGAGGAAAGGTTAAATGGGTTAAAACCTCAGCTCAGTATTTTCATCCTGCTCCCGAGGCTGCCGGTGGTTCCCTGGGGAGCCCTGCCTGGCACTCACCACACTGGGTGTCAAGAAAATCTCTTTATTCATGGATTTATTGGGATAAACCAGAGATAAGTGGAATTCCAGCCAGGCTGTGCAACCACCCCTCATTCCCATCCTTTTTGCTGCCTGAGCACCAGCCTGTCCTGTCCCATCCAGCCCATCTGCACTGAGCCCACCAAGGCTTGTGATCTTCATCCTCTCCATCTTCAAACTAAATACATCTGAATGAATCCACCTCTAAAATTCGTTAGAATCCTCTTTATGCAGTTACTTAGAGCATGAACAGAGTTATTTATCCACATTTAAAAAAAATCTGCTGCTGCAAGTCTGCAGACAACTCCCCCAGAGACTTTATTTTCCTATTCTTTATTGAAATCAAAACTAGCGACAGGGCTGCTTTTTCTTGGAAATCACATTAAAAATATTCTGTCCTGAAGATCCTGTCGATTCACGAAAGCTGCATCTTTTCTAAATCAAGGAGAGTGAAATTCTGCCAGGCAATGTAGGCGGAAGAGTGCCAAAAAACCCTGAAAAGGTCTCTCAGAAGGGGGAAAAAAAAAGAACCAGAATAAAAGAAGCTGTGAAAGTTTATGAGGATAAACACTGATGACAGGTGGAGTAGAAGCTGAAATCTGAACTCCAAAGTAACTGCAAATAAAGATTTGTTACAGATGGTTTTAATATGACCTAACACTGGGATGCCAGCTACAGCATCACTTTTTCCTGTAGGCTGGACAAAACTAATGCTGGAGTTCTGCAAACAGGGCTGGAGCAGCACGGACAGCGAGGGCACAGGGCCTGCAGGACATCCCCTGTCCCCTTCAGAGGGCGAGATAGTCAGGAAACAGATGAAAAAGGCACACAGAGCTGGCTGGGAACAGACAAGTGCATTTAAATATGGAAAAATCACAGAATCCTAAACTCGCTGAGGCTGGAAAAGCCCTCCAAGGTCACGGAGCCCAATGACCCATCCCCACCCTGTCCCCAGCCCAGAGCACTGAGTGCCACCTCCAGCCCTTCCTTGGGCACCTCCAGGGATGGGAACTCCAAACCTCCCTGGGCAGCCCCTGCCGAGGCCTGAGCACCCTTTCCATGGGGAAATTCCTCCTGATATCCACCCTGAGCCTCCCCTGCTGCAACTGAGGCTGTTCCTTCTCCTCCTGTCCCTGTTCCTGGGAGAAACCCTGACCCTCCTGGCTGTCCCCTCCTGTCAGGGAATTGTGCAGAGCCAGAAATTCCCCCTGAGCCTCCTTTTCTCCAGACTGAGCCCCTTTCCAGCTCCCTCAGCCCCTCCTGGGGCTCCAGCCCCTTCCCCAGCTCCCTCAGCTCCTCCTGGGGCTCCAGCCCCTTCCCCAGCTCCCTCAGCCCCTCCTGGGGCTCCAGCCCCTTCCCCAGCTCTGTTCCCTTCCCTGACAGGCTCCAGCCCCTCAGTGTCTGTGGTGTTGTGTTATGGGTGTTATGTTGAGGGGCTGCAGGGATCCCACGAGTGTCCCTCTCGTCTGGAGGGGCCCAGAACTGGCCACAGCTCTGAGGTCCCTCACAAGCACCAGGAGGACAATCCCTGCCCTGGCCCTGGTGGACATTCAGCTTTTGGCCCTGCCTGCCCGTGGTCACTCACATCCCAGGGCCCTGCTGAGGGCTGAGGCAGCACCTGGAGCATCCTCCCTGGCAGAGCTGGGACAGCACAACCTGCCCAGCTCCTCCCGAGCCCCAAATCTTGACGATGCTGCTGGGCCAGTGCAAAGAGCTCCCTCCCTCCTTCCCTCCTCCAGAGCCCAGCAGCATCACCAGGAGATGAGGGATGAGGGGAAAGAAGCCTCTCCTCTCATTCCCCCAGTAAATTCATTATTTTGGCAGCCGGGCCCTGTCAGATAAGAAAACAAAACCGGATCTTGGGGAGAGCTGTGAAGTTCTTGTGTCTGAGCACTGACCTCCACCCCCGTTTGTGGAATCCCTGCGTCATTCCCAAAGCAGAATCCAGCTGGAACACTCGTGGTTGCTACATCTCTGTCTAGACTTCAAGCATGTAACACACTTGGCAGGTTGGAGCATTCTTGCTGAGATCAATGGCCACTAACCTGCTGCACCACAATTCCAGGAGGATTTGGGGTTTGTTTTGTTTCTTTTTCATTGCATGGTAAATCTGAAATGCAGGTCAGGGTAGGAAATGCTGCACTGCTGCTGTAACTTCCAGGATCAGCTGCTCAATTGAATTGTCATTGTTGCTCCAGTCAGATTTTAGAATGCAAATAATATTAAAGAAAGAAAAACTTAGCAAGATTTTCACAAGTGCCAAATGCCCTGATATCTTCAGCCATGTTTGTCAGACAGAACTTAATGGGGAAAAAAAAGAACCATTACCACCCTGAAATAAATGTAGGAACCATTAATGATCACAATATCCTATTAGCCGCTCAAACCAATTAACACAGCTAATGACAGGCCCAAAACGAAAGGAATTTATTCACTTTGAACACTGCAGAGTGTGCAGATGTTCTGTTTTACTTTTCCTGGGTTTCTGTGTTCTTCTGATGGGGCAGCTTGAGTGCACACCACGTGGAGAGTGCATGAAAAACAAGTGAAAACTCTATGGAGAAGCTGAAACATCCTGAGCACTGAGAGAGGACAAGGGACTGTTCCCCCTCATCCCTCCCTCTCAGGATTCTTGCTCAGAATGGATATTTTATTCTTGCCCAGGATGGATATTTAGGCAAGTTGGTTTGGGAAAAATCCCTGTTGATGGAGAGAAGCCACCAGCAATGGGTGTGTGGCTGCTGGTGCCACTCCTGCCACCACTCAGGGCACACATGGAGCCCTGGCCCGGCTGCAAGAACCAGCAGCTCCTCCCATCAGCCAGTAAAACATCCCACATTTACCTAAGAATATGGTAATTGGGAGCTGGAGAGCTTTGCCCGTAAATTCCTGGGGCACATGTGAGGGTGCCTGGCCCGTTCCCATGTGGAGGTGCCTGTGGAGCACAGGCTGGCAGGGACATCCAGTGGGCTTGGTGGGATGCCACAGCTCATAACAGCCAGTGCAGCCATCAATAAACCCAACATCAGCAATCATAAAGTTTTACCACTCACCTTATGTAACTTTTATTTTACACTCGATTAACTTTTATTGCCAGCTCCAAAGAATAAAGGCATTCTTTACAGGGGAGAATTAGAAACAGCTTTTTTGGGGGGGGGAAAAAGAAAGAGAGAAAGAAAGAAAGAAAAAAGGGTGTATTCTAAAATAAGGGGCTGCATTCCCAGGTAGTTTAGGACTATCAGGGGCAAATATGGTGTAAAACATGCATGTCTAACTCCCAGCTGATGGAGAGACAGCCTTACCTTCCTCCAGCCCTGGGCAGTAACCCCAGCTCGCTGTGCCCTGCCCTTCCCGGGATCACATTCCAGGGAGACACCGCAGCAAGAGCTCCCCGGGCTGTCTGTGCAATAACTCAGGGTGACAGCAGCTGATTTAGACCCAAACGCTTTTTTCGGATCACCAAGGTGGGAACATCCCAGCTACACAAGCACAGCTATTTGCCAGGAATTTGGGGTGGCAAAGGCAGGAGGAAGCCACGCCTTTCTCTGTTCCCTTTAACTCATTCTGCCCATTTTTCTGGCACTTTCCTGAGCGTCAGTCACCAGCAGCCCGTGCTGAATACACCATTGTTTGTTCAACCGGACAGTGCCTGGGCCATCGTGCCTGAGAAGTCAGGGGACTGTCTAATGTCTGCTTTTAATATGGGCCGAGTCCTTTTTCTCCCCCCCTGGTTTAGTATAATTTTATACTGGGTGGACACATTTAGGGCCTGAATGGTTTGACAGTAATGATTAATACCCTGCATTAGGAGATTCCAGTGAAAGTATTCAGGAGCACGCTGTGCAGTTTGGTTCTCATCAGATGGTCAGGTCTACAGGCCTATTAAAAACAGCAGGAGAGCTGCAGACTTAATCACAGAGGCTGGGCCCGTGGAGGGAGGAAGAGTGAGACACAAAAAAAGGAGAGAATGAATAGAAGGACAGAGAAGAGGTGCAGGAGAGCTCAGACTAACTCGTGCTCACACCAGCCACGAACCCAGGTGAGGGTTTCTTTAAAAGCTGTGCTCAAAATTGTTTCAAAAGTAAAAATCTCTTTTCAAAAGCAGGTAAGGTTGGAAGACTTCGAGGCAGGAACAGAGTGGAAGGTGAGAAGAACTTATGGTTTAATGGCAAAAAATTCTAGAAAGACAAAATAAGACCCGAAGCAGAACACTGGTGCTCCACATGGCAGCAGGCCCTGGAAAAATGCATCAAAGTTGTTTTGAGAGTGAAATCAGAGCAAACAAACCACTCAGAGAAAGGCATGACAAGGCTTTGCTGCTGTTTTGTGCCTGGTTATTACTTCACGGAGCCAGAGTCATCTCCAGATAAGTGGAAACCTCAAACAAACACGGGCCCAAACGAAGTCCCTGGTGACACACCAGGAATGGGGAGAGCTCCAGGCTCAGAGGGCTGAGCTCTGTGTGACCTGCAGGACAGCCCCTGGCCCATGTGGACAAAAACCTGCAGGTGACATCCCCATCAGGGTATTGTCCCCTGAGTAATGAGCTACTGGGCGTCCTCCACGTGAATTAACAGGGGCAGGGGACAAGGGACGCTTTTTTGGTGACACACAAGGAATGTTCCCTTCATATTTACAAGCATCAGTGCCAAAGGCCATGATTCATGTAAACCTGCATTCCTGAAAGCTGCATCTTTTCTAAATCAAGGAGAGTGANGGTGGCTTCAGCTGCTTTAAGCATTTGGTGGGAGTTCAGTTCCTAAAGCCTCAACCCTGGGGGGATTTCTGGGGCCTGATGCGGCCCATGGTGATGCTCCTGAGGTTGCAGTGGTTTTGTGGGTAACCCAGAGCTGCTCTGGGCTGGGCTGTCACCTTTCAACAGGCCTGAATTTATATTAAAGCCCAAATCATCATTAAAACCCCAACAACACACCAGCGGCCTATAACAAAGCCCCTGAGGTGTTCAAAGTCTGTAAATCCCCTTTTTTTTTTTGAACGTCTGAATAACAACAAACCCAAAACAATAATTAATTCTTCTCCAATGCACAGACCCGGTTCAAGCACTAAAAATACATCTGAACCTTAGAAACAAAAGAGGAGGCACGGAGCACTTTGAAAGTTTGCTCCAATGATTAAATAAATTAGACCTGAGCTGCTAAGAAGGGAAGGACAGAAAGTTCACCACCAGCACGACAAGACGTTGCCAGCTCTTGACTTGTTTACCAAGAGAAAAAAGGGCAAAAACTCAGCAGATTTCAACAGATTTCCAAATTCTGGGAATTTTTTGATGTTTAAGTGACAATATGATTTTCAGCTCCGTGAGACCTCACTTGATTTTTGACACGGTGCCCATGCACGGGGCTCTGGCAGCTGCTGAGGAGGGAAGGGGCTCAGCCAAACATCCTCTGTGTGCAGGAGGGACAGGGACAAGCCCAGCAGAGCTCTCCCTCCCAGGTGTCCTAAAAATCTGCTTTTCTCTGCTCCTCTTTGAGCCCTCCAGGGCATCCCCTGTGCCACCACCTGGGGATGGTTCTCCCACACCGTCACTGGTTTGCACTGGGACCCCCAGGCCAGCCTTTCCCATCCCCACAGGGGCTGCAGGGAAACTCCATCTCCTCCCCACTAAAAAAACTGCTCTGGAAACCCGATGCTTTTTTTGTGACACGTGAGGACTGTCCCCTTCATATTTAGAAGCATCAGTGCCAAAGGTCATCATCTGAGGACAGCAACTGTTCCCAAATCCCTGTGGTGGCAACAAGGATTTCACTTTTCAGCTGGAGGACATTTACTCTGAGCTCCCCCCACTCCACAACCTGCACACAAAGCTCCTGAGGCCCCACATTTCCATCCTGCTCCAGAACTATTCAAATGACAGCAGGGCTCCCAGTGGCAGCGCTTCACTAAGGCCATGAGGAAATCTCTTGAATCCCACTGCTTTCCCATAGTCTGGATCAGCTCAGAGAGCTGCAGGAGGAATGAGTGTTCCCCTTCTGGAAGCATCATCTCTTTTTTTTTTTTCTTTTTCCCTTTGATTGGGCCCTTGGCTGTGATGGACAGCTGGAGAACACGGGGGACAGGACTTCTGAACACCCCGCCGCTATCTGCACATTATTTGGATTTGCAGGTTATCAGTGGGGGCAAGCAACTTCGGCTATGACCTCATTAACTAACGTGGCCACATCGGCACCTCTCCACGGCCTTTATCACTCATCATGTGTCATAAAGCAGCCCGCTGACACCTCCCGGGGAATGCCGGTTGTATCTTATCTCCCGCAGGGGGAGGACCCTCGCTGGGAGACAGAGAGCACGTCTAGGAATGCGCCGAGGAGACACGGCCCGCCAGCGGCAGCTGACAGGGGATGATTTCTCAAACAAACACCGAGGGGGGAAATGAATGGGCTTTGGTTTGCCACTGACAATGCCGAGCAGAAATACATTAACTCCCCGGCTGCTATAATTTAAGAATTATGAGCGCAATTTCAGCCCAAAGCTACTGGGACGCTTCCGTCAGCGCCCAGCGCGCAGCTGCTCCGAGCTCCCGTCAGCACCGGCACGTGAGCGAGGGCCGGGATCTTTCATTTCCAGCCTTACTCCTGGTGGCTGGGCCCTGGAATTCCCTTTCCCACATCTGAAAACCACTACAGCGTTTTCTCTTCGTTTCTTCCCGTAAAAATCCTTCTTTGGCATCTCCTGGATTTGGGTGGCGGGAGGAAAAGCAGCTCTCTCGGAGCCAGCCGGGGGGGCAGAGATTGGGATGATGCCAGGACACCTCACGCTGTTGTGCCTTGTTAAAGATGGTTTATTCAAGGTGTGTTTGGCCAGGAAAATGCCACCTTTCACTGCCAGGAGCTGGGTGTTCCTCATGATGCCCAAGGAGTACTGAGCACAGCAAGGAGGGAATGGTTTCACATCCAAACGCCTTCGGGAGGGTCCCAGAGAACCCTCTCCACGCTGCTCTGTTGTTACACCAAAATGCAGTAGGCAGGGATGTTTGAAAGTGTGCAAAACCCCCTTTTAAAAAGTAAAAATTATACCTTAAATGAGAAAAACAAACCCAACCAGGCCAACTGGCATGGAAAAATTCCTCAGGCTGAAATCGAGGTCAACAGAACATAGTGCACACTGTGAGTGTGTTGGTCACTCCTGGCTGAATTGGGAGGGGTCAGGCCACTGAAAGAGGTGATGGGCACAGCAAAGCTGATGCATCCTGCCTGCCTGCATGGGAACCATCCCTGCATGGGAAAAACCCTGCATGGGAGCAATCCCTGCACTGGAACCATCCCTGCATGGGAAAAACCCTGCATGGGAGCAATCCCTGCATTGGAACCATCCCTGCATGGGAAAAACCCTGCATGGGAGCAATCCCTGCACTGGAACCATCCCTGCATGGGAGAAATCCCTGCATTGGAACCATCCCTTCATGGGAGCAATCCCTGAATGGGGACAATCCCTGCATGGGAACCATCCCTGCATGGGAGCAATCCTTGCATGGGAACCATCCCTGCATGGGAGCAATCCCTGCATGGGAAGAACCCCTGCATGGAAGCAATCCCTGCATTGGAACCATCCCTGCATTAGAGCAATCCCTGAATGGGGACAATCCCTGCATGGGCGCAATCCCTGCATTGGAATGATCCCTGCATTCTTCCTGTCCCAGCCAGCAGCTGGCAATCCTGCTCTGTTCAGGGCCAGGAAAAGGAAAGAGGATCTGCTGCTCACCAGCACAGGGATGGCAAAGCCCTCAGGCACGTGCCCTGACAGGGAATTGATGCTCTGCCCAACCTCGAGAAAGTCCTGGGATGATTTTTCCATAATGCCTCAGCTGTGGAGTTTGAGTTAATCATCTCTCTTGACTGGATCTGGAGCTGTCAGAAGCAGGCAGTGAGGAATAAGCACAGGAGGTGGGTAAGAGATGAAATTCCCGTTCTCAGGACTGGAAACTGAACAGGCGGTGCCAGTGTGTAACAAACGTGGAATAAATCCCTCACTGCACCCCCAGGACAGCCCCAGCCACAGCAGGCCTCACACCGTGGCACCACTTTGCACCAGACAAATGCCACATTTTGCAGAATTAATGCACTGTCTAGAATTCAAACCAACCAACCAACCAAACAAGGAAAACCACCCTCCCTGAGATCTGGAATCTTATTGCCAAACATCCACCTGATGTTGCCCATTCCCAGCAGGGAGCTAAAGGGAAGAGCTGATCACACTGTCACTGGATAGGGCTGCTGAGATCCACCTGGGGAGCATCTCCTGCCAGTGGATATCCTGCCAAAATATCATGGATGCTTCTCTTCCCACTGTAACATCTCTAGGGTATTCCAAAGTACTTTTCATCCTGACCCAAATGTTCTCATTTTTTCCGATTGTCTCCTTTTTTCCTCTGCTCTTTAAAAGAGTGTCTTGTTCTCAGCGGCATTTTCCCTTTTGTAAATGATCTGTTGGAGTAACTTGGAAAGATCAGCTTGTGGGACCCGAGAAACCCACAACTCTGACAGCCTGGTCCCACCAGCCAAACTGTGAAAAATCACCGTGCCTCCTGTTCTATTTCCTCGTATCCCCAACCTTTTATTGAGTCTGGAGACTAACACAGCCCTCACCATCAACACTGGGATAAAGGCTCTTCTCTGTGCCTTTTCCAGACTTAAAACCAGATCTTTTATTAAACCACATTAACCTAAACATCCTCCCTTTATTCCTCCCCTGCTGGGTAAGGCCGTGTCAGAGCACGAGCTGCCAGGAACGCGCCGGGTGCTGCTGGAAGCTGTAAGAGAGGCCGACGGAACACACGGAGCAGAAAACATAAACACACCAGGCTGACGTGTTCTGCGTGGATTAAACTGACCAGGGACATCATAATGACTTTTCTCAATTGTTATAAAGAAAAGCAGAGCCCGATAAACATTTTCCATGCCCGGGCGTGCCAGGAAAAGTCGGTTTTTGAAAGCGAAAATGAAATCGCGGCGCTCTGCGGAGGTTCCGCTTGGGCAGGAGCAGCTCGGCTTGTCACAAAGCCCAGACTGTTTCAGTCTGCACGTGCTCGATGCTCTGCTGGGCTCTAGAGGCAGCATCGGCTCATGGATGGGACACGGGGAGCAGGACAGGCCCCAGCTGTCCCAGCAGCTCCAGCTGCTTGTGGTTTCTGGAAGTGGCCACCGACCTCGGTCCTTTGGCTGTGTCACCATGTCTGGAAGGGGCCACTGATCCCTGTCCCTTGGCTGTGTCACCATTTCCAGCAGTGGCCACTGATCCCTGTCCTTTGGCTGTGTCACCATTTCCAGCAGTGGCCACTGATCCCTGTCCCTTGGCTGTGTCACCATTTCCAGCAGTGGCCACTGATCCCTGTCCCTTGGCTGTGTCACCATTTCTGGAAGTGGCCACTGATCCCTGTCCCTTGGCTGTGTCACCATTTCCAGCAGTGGCCACTGGTCCCTGTCCCTTGGCTGTGTCACCATCAATGTCCCCTTTTTGGGGAGTTCTCTGGAAGCCCAAGTGACAACACCCACACATGTGAATGTCCTGGAGAGCTCTGTGCTGTGACACTGAGGTGGCAGCTCCAGGACACCTGGGTGTCACACACCTGTGACAGCTTTGGGGCTTTATCTGCCCTGGCCCAGCCCTGGCAGTGACTCTCCAAGGAGGAACCAGTGGGAGAGGCAACTCTCTCTTCTGGCCACATCTTCACCATGAAAACCTAAGGCCCGAGTCACTTTTCTCTTCAGAACAAACCCATATTTGTGTTCCAGCTCCTTTTAACTTGAGCTTTTCTTCCTGGAAAAAAACCCCAAAAACAAAAAACGCAAACAAAACCTAAAAGACTAAGAAAAGGATTTCTGACTGTTGGTGGTGTGACCCCAGAATTCCAAGTGTTGTGCAGGTACTGCCTCGATGTGGAAGTATTTTTCCTCTCTTTTGTCCCCTGCATTGCCACTGAAAGCTGGCCCTTGAAACACTCAGGGAATTTTTTTACATCATATTTTTAAAAACGTCTCCAGGGTCTGACACAGCCTTGGTTAGAGTCAAAATGTGTAATCTCCTGAGAGCTGGGCACGGGGTTGTGAGTCAGAGCCCAGCTCAGCAAACTCTCAGCTGGTTGTGCCAGGAGGCTTTGCCCTCACCCCAAATTCACTGTGACCCACAGGGACAGGTGTGACCACACCCCTTCCCTTCCCACCCACATTGCCCCAATTTCCTCTTTTTCCATACAATTCTCTGGAACTTAATACCCATTCCCACTTGTTTTCATGGCTGGAGCTCTCCTCATCCGGCTGCTGATGTTCCTTTGTGTAGGAAGTGCAGAGGATCATTTGGTCTTTCCCAGGGCCACCCAAAGGCTCAGGTCCCCCGTGAGTGATGACGTGGAGTTAATAATTCATCACCGCGCTGCCTGCCAAATTCTCCCAATCCAAATATGATCAATGGAAAAAAGCAGTTGGTTTATTGAGTTTCCTGTCAGTTTTATTTCCTGAGGACATGGGAGGGACTGCAGGGGATGCCTGCTGAGCAGAGAACGCTGCTGCAAAGTTGCACTGGATCGATGCAAGTTTGCCCAAAATAATTATTCTCTTAGGGAATGTTCAAGACACTCTGTGACACACCAACCTCACGCAGCTGAAGCTTGGTGAGTTCAAAGCCTTTTGCCTGTGTTGCTGTTTTCTTAGAAACTTGAGAGACTTTGGAAATAAATATCTGCGCTTTAAAAGCCTGCTATTAATTTTTGTATAATCTGTTTAATTCTTGTGTTATCTGTACGAAATGGAGGTGGCTGGAAGGCAGAATATGGAAAAAAGGAGTCAGCAAACACACTGCTGGTGGAGGCTGAGTGCTCCAGCACCTCTCCTCCTCTCTGGCAAATAAATCCAGTGTTTGCTCCCTGCTGCATCTGCCTGCAGATGAATTCTGCAACCACAACAGGACCCCTCTGCACCGAGGGTCTCTCAGTGCCACACAAGGAACCCAGACTGAGTCAATCCTCCTGTGCAGGTCAAATGTTCCAACAAAAATAAAGGGGAAAACAGGTGAAAATGAGGGTTTAGATTGGCTGCTGTGAAGAAATTCTTCCCCATGAGGGTGGAGAGGCCCTGGCACGGGGTGCCCAGAGAAGCTGTAGCTGCCCCTGGATCCCTGGAAGGGTCCAAGGCCAGGTTGGAGCAACCTGGGATAGTGGAAATTCTCCCTGCCAAGGCAGGGGGTGAGATGGGATGATATTTAAGGTCCCTTGCAACCCAAACCAGCCTGGGATTGTGGAATTCTCGGAGTGCTCAGCACACAGGTGAGCTTGGCATGGCCACAGGGAGTGGGAAGCAGGAGAGGTGTGGTGGACTGGGGTGTGATAAAGACGAAAGCAGGACAAGTGTGATGCTCACCCACCTCCCAGAGCAATGACAAGGGATTCTGGCCACACAGAAGATCAGAGCCCTTCCTCCTAAAGCCTCGAGCACAGCAACTTTTGGGTGTCCCCGTGGTGCTGTTCCTGACCCCATAACTGCCTCGGTGCTGAGCGGAGCAGCCTCGCCCCGTGGAGCTCTTTGGGAATCAGCAAACCCCACCCTCCCCTCCAGCCCCAGCAACAAACACTGCCCAGGAAAAGGGTCTGCAGAGGTGGATTGGATTGTTTTCCCTCACACATGGAGAGCTGGGGTCTGGGCTGGGCACAGAAAGCCCCCAGTGTTTGCCTAAGATGGGATCTTACTTTCTCCGTCCCTTTCAAGTGCCCAGACCCTCGCAGGTGTGCGCTGCTTCATTTTCCCTCTTCTCCTTTCTTCCCTCCCTTTTTTCTTTTTTTTTTTTTCATTTTTTTTTTTTGGGAAAGATTGATTACAGGCTAAGCAGAGCTCCTTTAGCCAGCCCTCCCATCTCTAATTATTAGCACTGCCAACTTTTCCAGCACAATGCTCAGTGTCAGATAAACGAAATCTGTTCCTGTCTGTTCTGTAACTGATATCAGCTCTATAGTGACCGTCCCTGACCTCAGGACCCCAGGCTTTGTTTGCTGCTACATCTTTACTCTGCTGAGAATGGAGCCTACACACATCAAAAAAATCACCAATATTAATTAAACCCCAGATACTGTTATCAACTTCGGTGAATAATGGGCTTTGTCGAGCCGCACGGAGTGGCCTCAGCGAGACTTTGCTACCGACAACATTCAAAATATTAGATTTCCAATACTTCTTTCATCTTGCCCACAAACCTCTTTGAATTAGTGGTTGTTGCACCGCAGCAGTCAGAAATCTGTTAAAAATCTATCTGTGCACAGAGCAATGTGATACAGACACACGCTTAGATCCCGAATCACCCTTTTTCTAATGGAAAAAAATAATAATTAACCATGTTATTAAATATGTAAATGCCCACACTCTGCTGGAGAATGGATATTCTGGCAGTGTGGATATTGGGGTGATGTCTGGCACAACAGGCTCCAAGTAACAGAATTTGGGATTTGTGAGTGCAAATGATGGGAATAACAGCATCACCTGGGAGCAGTGTCAATTTTTACAAATACCTCAGCACAGCAGAAATACTCAGACCTGGAATTTACCAACACCCTGTGACTGAAGGAATTGAGGTAAGGGATTCACACAGGCAGGACAGAATCCATCCCCAAATCTGGGGATCCCGCTTTATTCCTGAGTGACTTTTTTAGGCTTTATGTCAGAATTAGGCACCTGCAGGAGCCATTTGGGGCACTTCTAAGCCACCAGAGCTAAGGGAGAACACGTTTACAAGGGAATTTTTTTTAAGCCTGATGTGTGAAACCTTCCTTTTTAGTTCAGATCTAGAGAATATTCAGACTGTAGACATTTTCCTCTGAAACTTCACAGCCAAGCCCGGCTGTCACAACACTGAGCTGGCTCCCTTTCCCCTGCTGACTGCAATGGGAATTATGTAATTGTGCCTAAGAGGGCTGGTCCCAACTCCAGACACTTCTGTCAGGCACAGAGAGAGGGTGGGAGACAAAACAACAGCAAATGGGTTAATAATAATAATAATAATAACAATAG
>VZDJ01000034.1:3529427-3571538 GCA_008694505.1 Cyanoderma ruficeps
TTTCCCACTTGAGTTCTAAAATCAAAAGCAATGAAAAGGAAATTTTTCAGCACTGCAGCATTTCTAGGGCCTGACCAACATCAGTGAGCGAATCCAGTTCCAGTCTCACGTTTCTTCAGCACATCCCAAATCATGACAATCCCTGATTTGGAAGGAATTTAACCCATTTTCCCTCTGCAGCCGTGAGGGCATTGCTGGTTCATTGAGCTGTGACACCCCCCGTGAAACACCAGCTCCTCACACCTGGGATCCCACGGTTTTCCTGAGGAATCCTCGGCCCCAGCATGGGGCAACATTCCCAGGGCTCCCTGGAACACCGAAAGGAGCTGAGAATCGATTTTTAAATATTCGTTACAAGCTCACATCTCTAATCAACACAAAAACATCTACTGTAATAATTTCAATGTTCCTCCTGTTAATTATTTCGTTAGCTTTATTGGTTGGATAAGTTTCTGATTTTCCAGTCCTTTGGATTTCCATATGGATTGGAGGCAAGGCTGAGATGTTTCCTGTCTGGAGAGGGATGCCTGACTGTGCTTTGGTACCATTTATTGGAATCCAATAAATTTGATATTAAGAAGAAATTCTTCCCCGTGAGGGTGGGCAGGCCCTGGCACGGGGTGCCCAGAGAAGCTGTGGCTGCCCCTGGATCCCTGGAAGTGTCCAAGGCCAGGTTGGATGGGGTTGGGAGCAAACTGGGATAGTGGAAGGTGTCCCTGCCCGTGGCAGGGGGTGGAACTGGGTGGGATTTAAGATCCCTTCCAACCCAAACCATCCCATAATTCTGGGATTTTCCGGTTGTTTTCTTGCAGGCTGCAAAGACACCTCACAAGAAACCGGAAACCTGCATTTTCTATAAAATAAATATAATCACCCTTCACGGGCGGTGAGAGAATGCATTTTATGTTAATTACTGCTAAGTAATTAAATAGATTTCTTTTTCAGCCCCCCGATCCTTTGCCTCCTCACCACATCTGCCCTGTTCAAGTCTGGTTGTTTTCCCCGTCCTTAAAATCCAGGTGAATCAGCACAAATGGCATTTTTGACACCCTCAGTGTTGTCCTTCCTCCCTAAACTCATTTTTCCCCCAACTTCTTTCCATGCCTGTTCCTAAAGCCCCGTTGATTACCTGGATAATTGACTGGTGCTGCCGGTAACAGCACCACAGACTAATTGAAATGTATGAGAAACAATTAAGGGTAATTGGAATCAATTAATTGACGATTTTTCCGTGCTCGGAACCGCTGCTTTATGCAGGCAAATCCTGATTGCATTCCCACAGGCTGGGAAAAACCCAGAAAAGCTGAAATCGCCCTGTGGATTTTGAAGTGAAACTCTGCTCTTTGCAGCGGGGCAGTTTCTGTTTGAGGAAAGGAAAGGAAAGGAAAGGAAAGGAAAGGAAAGGAAAGGAAAGGAAAGGAAAGGAAAGGAAAGGAAAGGAAAGGAAAGGAAAGGAAAGGAAAGGAAAGGAAAGGAAAGGAAAGGAAAGGAAAGGAAAGGAAAGGAAAGGAAAGGAAAGGAAAGGAAAGGAAAGAAAAGGAAAGGAAAGGAAAGGAAAGGAAAGGAAAGGAAAGGAAAGGAAAGGAAAGGAAAGGAAAGGAAAGGAAAGGAAAGGAAAGGAAAGGAAAGGAAAGATGAGCATCCACAGTGGACACATGGATATCTTTGGGGTGTCACCAGCTGGATTTTCCCCTCAGCCCTCCCCAAGGCAGGGTGGGTTTGACAACCAGAGCAGTGTTTGAGGTGACCCTCCCCGAGCCCCACTGACACTCACAGGTTATTCCTCAAGGATAACTAACGTCCCAAAACCTCCCTCAGAATTCTGTGGGGAGCACCAGAGGTTTGACTTCCTTTCAGACTCAAAATGTTCCTGGAAAGGGAAAAACGTGGTGAGAGAGAAGCCGGGAAATGCCCTCACACATGAGGAGGCCGGAGAGGGAAAGCACCAGGGGGATAGGGAGGGACATCATCCCTGTCCCCAAACACCAGCTGCTGGCATCGCTGGGGTTGTCAGTGCCCCAAACAGCCCCTGAGGCTGCCTGGCCGTGAGCAGAGCCTCCCGTCAGGGTTAAGTTTAGTGTCTGTTCCTTATCAGATGAGAGCAGGCTGGAGTTTCAGCATCCTGACTCCTGCCATTCTCCCGCATTCATTCCCACTTCCTGCTCGCTGAAAGTCAAGCTGCCATTCACAAAAGAGGGGCCTTATCTCCTTACCTCTTGACCCTGAATCATGGCTGCAAACACAGGGTTTCCTTTCTGCCAGCACCAAACAGGTGGCAAAGTCCCTTTGGCTCTGGGTCTTGAGAGAATAAAAGAGAACATCGTCCTCTGGTTTGTCTTTGGGGTGTTGGAGGTGGCAGATCTCAAGCTGCAAAACCCCTTTAAAATGTCCCCTTTATAAAGCAAGCTGCCCTTTATAAACAGAGCTGAGCAATTAGGAGCTTATCTGCACTCAGATCAGAATTGCCTCGAATTATGGGGAATTTCAGCGATAAAAACGGGCGGGTTTGGGGGGATGTCCTTTGTCTCCGAAGCCCAAAATTCAACTGGCTCCTTCCCTGAGGATGCCCTGCACAGCAGCTCTTATCAGAGCTCCCTCTCAGCCCCAGGCTGGCTGTGGAGGAGCTTTATCACATCTCACAGCCAGAGCACTTGAGCTGAGGAGCTTCGGTGGGGAAAGGACTCGAGACAATTAAGGGAACTACAACACGAGTGCCCCTGAAAACTTCAAGTGGCAGAAATACGTGTGCCTTGTTAAGGGTTTGGGAGGAAAACCGTTTGTTGGTGAGACAATATTTAAACTTCTTCCCATCAAAATTAACTGCCAGCCTTCAGAAAGCCAAGGATTTTTGGGTTTGGGGTTTAAACCATGTTTAAAGAATGTGTTAGCCCTGTGGGCTGAGGCTCTGCCCAGTGGCTGGGCACTGTCCTGGTGTGTGAGCAGATCCTCAGCCTGCAGTTTTATTTAATAATTTGCAAATTAAAACGACATAAAAACTCCAAGCCTGACACCAAAACCGCTTTCTACATCTGCGCTTACTGAAATTTTTGCAACGACTTCTTCTCAGCTGTATTTTAACGCTGAAGTGCTGGAATTCCTCTGGCAATTCCAGGGGGGAGAGGCTGATCCCAATCCCTGTGCAGCACCTGGCTGCTGCCTGTGGGAGGTGTCCTTAAATCCCCATCCTGCCCTTCTCACTGAGGAGGAGAATATTCCTCAAGGGAATCATCCCCCAGGCTGGGATGGGGCAGCCCCCGAGGAAAAACCAGCCAGGATGCCACAAGTATTTATTAAAAAGAACCCAGTGCTACCTCTGTCCCCTTGGCTCAGGCGTCCAGGGTCAGATAAAAGTGACATGAAAGCATTTCTGCTGCCTGTGCCCCAGCGGGACAGTGCGAGGTGACAGTGCACAGTTGTCCCCACATTGTTGGGCAAAGGATGTCATGTCCCAGATAGCGGCAAGAGCCTGCCCTGAACAACGTGTCTGGGCCCTTTGAACTCGTGATGAGCTCTGGGTGTTCTCTCCTCTTTATTTTTGTCACTGCTCCAGACCCCGGGGCAGGTGGTGAGGAAGGATCAGGAGCAGCCAAGGCTCGGTGTGAGGGGCAGGGGATGCACAGCCCGGGGCTGGGGCAGGAATGAGCCCAGGGCACAGGGAATTTCAGGATGCACAGCCCGGGGCTGGGGCAGGAATGAGCCCAGGGCACAGGGAATTTCAGGATGCACAGCCCAGGGCTGGGGCAGGAATGAGCCCAGGGCACAGGGATGTTCAGGATGCACAGCCCGGGGCTGGGGCAGGAATGAGCCCAGGGCACAGGGATTTTCAGGATGCACAGCCCGGGGCTGGGGCAGGAATGAGCCCAGGGCACAGGGATGTTCAGGATGCGCAGCAGTTTCCTTTGGTTTGAAAAGAGAAAACCAGAAATCCTACCCCAAAAAATTCTCCCGTTCCCTGAGAATCCCACACCAATCCCTAAACAGGGAACAGGGAAAAACTCCTTCCCCTCCTGCAAGAGCCAGGCTCCTCCTTCCAAAGGAATTGAGGATTGCCATCCTTTTTACATTAAATATTTGGGAAGAATCTTCTGAAGGAAGAGTTTGGAAGGATGTTTCTGGTGAGATTTCCCATTTCCAAAATGCTGCTGTAATTAAATCATCCCGGTTCAACTTCTGAATGTTGGACTGCATCAACAGGTGATTAGAGGAACTTTGAGCTTCACTTTCATCCTCTCTTAATTGGTTTATCACCTTTCCAAGCAGCCTGAACAAACAGGTTGATCTGGGATGAATTATTCAGGAGACCTTTCTCCCCAGCCAGGAGAAAGGAAAACGTCCTCATTTCACAACGTTTTTATTAGAGGATATAAAGGTGAGAAATTCTTCCTCAATATCCTTTCCCTGCCTTTAAACAGCCCAGCTGCAGCATCCCAGGTGTCAGTGCAATGGATTTCACATGATCAGCAGGTGAGGGAGATGGAATATTCCATATCAGAGCCGGGAACAGCCCGAAGGTCAAATAAATAACTTATTGTCAGCACAAAGAGAATTACTGTAACAAACCCATCCAACTCTGCCCTAATTGCGGATGGATCTGTGGGAAATGATTCCTGATGCACAGAAAGGTGGTTGGGGAAGGGATCTGTGAAATGGGGGCAGCAGCTGAGTCCTTTCATACCAGGTACACGGGTTAAAAAAAATTGGGTTGATCCCAGAGCAAATGTAGGAAGAGCTGGCCCAAAGTTGTCCATCGTGACCTACTGCTGCAGTCATCACTGATCCCGCAGAAGGCACAGAAAGTTTTCCTTTGGGAGCTTTGGTTTGGGGTTTTTTTCAGAATGTTTGGATATTTTGCATGCCTGAGGTGAAACATGAAAGGCTGAGGTTGTCAGCGGGGCTGTGCACCCCGTGTGTGAGAAGGGAAAGAGGGAGAATTCCTTTTGGAGTGCCCAGAGCACAGGATTTACAGGACTGAAACTCCACGGAATTAAGAAACTTCTGAAAGGGTGTCCCTGCCTTGTCCTGTCTGTCACCCATTAATTCTCAGTTCAGAGCTGTGCTGTGAGGGCTAAACCTCAGCTTTAGAGAACACTGGGACACTTCCTAGAATCACAGAGAGTCATGGAATCTTGGAAAAGACCTCCAAGGTCATCGAGTCCAACCTGTGCCCCATCCCCACCTCGTCACCAGCCCAGAGCACTCAGTGCCACCTCCAGCCCTTCCTTGGACACCTCCAGGGATGGGCACTCCAAACCAACCTGGGCAGCCCCTGCCAAGGCCTGAGCACCCTTTCCAAGGAGAAATTTCCTGTAACAATCACGTAGGGCTGTGTTATAACCAGAAAAACGTCCAGCTCCAAATACCCACCCCACAAATCCCATCCCAAGGCAGCAATTCCCCCTCCAATAACCTCAGAAGGAGATCAGCTCTGTCCCAACCCCAGCAAGGGGCAGGAGGAAACACCCTGAGCCACAGGCAGGTTCTGTGCACCCACCCAGGGCACTGCCTTCCTTCAGCCTCCGTTTTTCCCACTGGGACAAACTCCCCCAAGGATATTTTCTGTTTTTCCCCCCTCAGCACTTACGGTAGCGCGGCGTGAACGTGCTGTGCCTTCAGCCTGCCCTGATAACAGGTTATCTCCATCCCAGCTTATCTCCATCACAGTTATCTCCATCCCAGGTTATCTCCATCACAGCTCGGGCCTCCCAGCAGGACAGATGCCTGGCAGTTGACTGAAAGCTGATTCCTGTCAGGAGCTATTTTCTCCCCGAAACAGAGGAGACATTGTGCCCCTTGGTGCTCGAGTGTGGCCTCGGCTACTGCCAAAAGACCACCTTTTTGTTTTTTTTTTTCCCTTTCCTTCCCTGAGACAAAACAGAATCCCCCNTCCCCCTGCTGTCAGCTCTATCTGGAGCTGCTGAAAGGGGATGTATAAGGGCAGTAATGCTGCTGGGGAGATAACTGTCAAACAGCATGAAAACCCCTGCCTGTCTGCCCACGGAGGGAATGAAGCTCCATGGAGGCTACAACTCAATGCTCAACAGCTCCTGGCATCTGTGAGGTCTCTTTCTTAGCTGCTTTTTAATGCCCTGGTGAAAGGAAACGCTGTGGGATTCAAAACCTGCTTCTGCTCACCCAGCTGAGCCACTGGGTGGTTGCTGGAGATGTGGAAACAGGCATTGTTCCCCTTGGAAGGGGAAATGGGAGGAAAAACAGGGAGCTCTGCTGCACACAGCAGGGATGTGAAGCAGATTTTCAACCTGCTTTACAGTGCTGGGCCAGGAAAACAGATAAAAATAATTGTCAATGTGTACCAGAGACACAAGAACAACACTGAGTTGCTGAGAGTCACCAAAGGCTTTTGATGCTGCAGTCACACAAAACCACACACAAAGCAGTTTGCACCCACATCAGAATAGGAACTGTGATGGAAGTGTATTAAAAAGTTATAGAGGTCGTTAAAAGAGGATTAAATATGGGATTGATGAACATATCCCTCTCAAAATTACACTATTTGTAGTTTTATTCTAGAAACAGGCAACTTAAAGTTTCCCTCTGAACACCACAGTGGTCAGGAGCCAATCCCCACATTATTCCACCCAAAAGCACCTCCTGGGCAGTGGCTCATTGGGATGAACTCCCAAAGCTCCTTTAAGGGGTGTCAGGAGCTCAGAACCCCTCTGTGAGCCCCAGCTCTGGGTCAGAGGCTGCAGCTGTCAGTCAGGGGGTTCAGTCAGGGGGTTCAGTCACCACATCTGACAGACCCTACAAGCTTCAATCTGCAAGACACAAAACCGTCCCTTGCACAAACAAGCACGCTGGGAACAGCAGGTAATGGGAAAGAAGTAAAAAAAAAAAGGGCAAAAAGTGTAAATTCCAATTGAAAATCCTCCAAACCCCATCCATGTCACAAAACAGAAAAGATGAAGTTGATGAAGTTACATAATCCATATGGAGAATGCTCCTCATTTTTAGGCAGTATTTGGGAATGAAGAGAAAGCAAATTTCACCAGCATAAGGAAAAGGCTTTAATGTCCAGCCCTTAAACCCCTGAATATCACAGTCAGCTGGGCCAGTCCAGATTTGATGATGTTTGCCCTCCTAAAAATCTCTCTGCAAAATCAAAGCCATTGAGGCAACCCAAAGTCAAGTTCAAAATTATTGGTTGGCAGCAACTTCCACAAACCATCCATGCCTATCCCTGTAAATACAGGTATTTTATATATGTGTGTGTGTGTATATACATCAATTCTTTGTTAAATTTCTGACTAAGCATGTCTTAATGTCTGTGGGCATCCTCCTGGATCAAGAGGGTTTCATCAGGCTGAAAGATCTGGGGAGGGAAACATCTCCCAGCTGTTCTAATCCAGCCCCGGAGTTCTTTGGAAACTCCTAAAAGGAAAGTGCAAATTGGAATCAGGACCCAGCGCACGATAAAACCGCTGCTGCAACCGTCCCTGTGCAGCCCTCAATCCTCCCAGTGATTCATCAGATACCTTCTTTTTGTTTTCATAAATGATAAGTAAATCCACTTAGTTTGTGTGAGTTGTGCCTGCAGGGATTCCAGCCAGCACGAGCCAAAGCTGCATTTCCCAGCTTGTGTCAGCATGTCTGTTTATTTCTTTTCTTGGGGGGCAAAAAAAGAAAACCAGTCTAGAAGGAATTGCTGGTTTCATTGTTTAGTTCTGCTTTTCCTGCACTTAACCACAATATCAGCATCAAAGCATCCCCTGATAGGGAAATACAAACTCCCCTCTCCAGTTCAGCCAAGAGCAGCAAGCACCACTCTGCCCGAATGAAAGGAACAATCTTCACTCACATTTCATGCATAAGAAAGTAATTTAAATTACAGATTTTTATATATTTGCAGATCTAATAATACAGAAGCCACTTGAGAGCATATCAGCTACAATAACAAAAGCAGAACTTTGCGATTTGGTGTGAAAATTTGGATTTGGCCACTGGAAAGCTTGGACTGGGCTGAGAAATGCCTCTTGGACATGACTGGATGTCGCATTGCTGCAGAGCTGGCAAAGGGCTGCAAACACACTGGGAGAAGTCCCTGGTGTTTCCTCAAGGTACCCCGAGACTCCAGAACTGGTTTTTCACTGCCACTGATTAAGGCACAAGGCCCCGCTCAGCTTTAGAATTCCAGTCCTTGTTCCATAAGCTCCACATCCCCGCATAAAAATTAGGAAACTTATCCTGGAGCCCTGGCTGCTGACATGAGGAGAGATGAAATCCCAGCTCCAGGTCAGTTCCTAGTTCAGAGGGGAGAAGTGGCACAAAGTCCCTGACATGGGGCACTGCCACCTTCAAATCTTCACTGACCCGTTGTTTCAACCCCCAGACACTGCTCCCCACCCCAGAACATGAACCCAGGGTGCTGCAGCTCTCTGTGTCACACCAGCCATGAAAAAAAACACCAAAACACAAATCCCTGTTGAATTTAAAAATCTCTTCATCCGCGAGACTGAAAGCAAAACTAACGAGCGCCACAACCACCTCAACAAACCCATCATTTTTCTTAAAATACAAACCCTCAGGGCCAAGAGGCCATAAATTGTGCAATAATCAGAAGAATCCGCTTTTTAACAGAGGCATCTCTGCCAGCCTGGGTGCCTTTGATCAGAAATATTCGTGGGGAGAGGAGAAACCCTCACGTGTGAATTAATGACTCGGCGCTCCGTGGCCAGGCCAGGAAGCTGCAATTTGGCTCCAGCCCGGCCCTGTGTATGGGGAGAGTGTTATCTAAACCACTAGGACGACTATAAAATATCTTAACAGCTTCTGCTGCTTAGCTGGGAGCAGGGCTCCCAGTATCTAATATGAAACAAGTGGGCCAGGCTGTGAAAGGCAGCTCTATATTCGGAGGCCGCAGCGGCTGGAAGCGATGGGGTCGTCTCAGAAGCTCTCAATTGTTTTTAAATTCTGTTTTTACAAGGAGCGTGAGATTTATAGGCTCTTGAGGGGGAGAAAATGATGTAACTTGAGTAAATCAACAGGCCATTTATTCCTGGCCCTGTTTCCTCTCTGTCACTGAGCTCTGGAACGAGCCCCCAAGCACTCCCTCTTCAAAACAAGAGCAGCCCAGGCTGCAGAGACCTTGCAGGGACAGTTAAAGGCACAGCTCCTTCCCAGCTCCTTCCTTCCCTCTCTGCCTGAACAAGGGCCAGCCCAGGCACCCCCAGGGTGAGGGCACCCCGGGCAGGGTGTGCTCCCAACCCCCCAAAAAACCTGGGGATCTCTAGCTGCTCCTTGGAGCTGGCACGAGCAGGGGCAGGGCTGCCCCACAGGGGACAGGGCTGCCCCACAGGGGACAAGGCTGCCCCACAGGGGACAGAGCTGCCCCACAGGGGACAAGGCTGCCCCACAGGGGACAGGGCTGCCCCACAGGGGACAAGGCACAGGGATCTGCAGCTGTGGGAGGGGTGAACCCCAACATTTGGAGAGTTCCATGAGAACATTCCCCAAAGCAGAGTGTGGGAAACAGGAGCGGCCCAGCAGTGGGGAGGGAAGGGGAGGTGGGTTGTTTTTTTTTCCCGTTTCTCCCTCCCACATGGTTTATGGTTGATGATGGATCAGTTCATTATCAGCATTTTCCGAACTGCTCCTAAATGCTCACTACTGCTCAGTGACCCCATGAGCTCATGGAGTGAGATCTGAGCAGCAACCCAGCACTGCCAGCGGGGCAGAGAGGGATGACTCTCCTTACAGGGAATTCCAAGGGGTGATTCCCACCCAAGGGCTTGCTGTGGGCACCTCAGATTTCTTCCCAGATGAAAATGTGATGTAAAAAATGAGAAGCCTGGGCAGCCAGGAATTCCCACTGGAAGCAGTTCCAGTAGCCACTGCTGGGCTGGGGCTGGCCCAGCTCAGTGCTGAGGGGCCTTGGGGTGTCTGAGCATCCTCACTCGAGGGAAAACGGTTTCAAACTGACAGAGAGGAGGGTTAGATGGGATATGGGAGAGAAATTCTTCCCTGTGAGGGTGGGCAGGCCCTGGCACAGGGTGCCCAGAGAAGCTGTGGCTGCCCCTGGATCCCTGGCAGTGCCCAAGGCCAGGTTGGTTGGGGTTTGGAGCACCCAGGGACAGTGGAAGTTCTCCCTGCCCATGGCAGGAGGTGGAACTGGGTGGTTTTTAAAGTCCCTCTCAACCCAACCCATCCCTTGATTCTCTGATTTTAACCTTCTGCAATTTTCAACCCCCTTCACCTGCTCCCTTCCCCTTGACCAGAGAGGGAAAGTTTGGGTTGAAAACCCCCCATTTGCTGGATCTCTGGTGCCGACAGAGACCTTCACTCCCCTCCCCTCTCCTTTCCCAGTGCTCTGCCTATTCACAGAGCCCCAAACTTTTGTTTCCTGCTGACACCCAGCTGCCTCTGAGACTGTGCTGCAGCAAGCAGGGCAATTTCAGCGCCGGGGTCAGGCAGCCGGGCTGACCCCTCACCTTTGACAGTGATCTTTATCTAGACTCCATCTTAATTATTTATCTCAGGAAGGTCAGAAAGAAAATGCCTCTCTCAGGACCCCCACTGCTCCCAGCCTGCAGAACTTGTTAAAATGCAAGTTCTTTGAGGACGGTAATTCAAGCAAGCAGCGGAGAAACTGCTGCATCACTTTTATGCCCGTTAGGAAATGTTTAGGAAATTGCTCTCAGCTCACAATTATCATTTTCAAACCCAGCAATCGAGGAGCTTTCCTCATAAAACCGAGACTCAGAAGGGCCACAAGAGCTTTGCTAATGAGACGTGAAAGATTTTACATCGTTAATGTGGTTTTGCCTGGAAGTTTAGCAAACACAAAAAACCTCAGAGACAATAAAATTTAAAACCTCTTGGAAAACACAGGTAACGCACATAAAGAATTCTTCGGGATTTCAGCAGCGTTAAAGCTTCGAGCATTTTAAGGAAAAGTTCTAATAAAGTTATTAAAAATGCAACACTTTGTCCCCCCTGCAATGGTATTTCCCAGCATAATTTAAGAAAAGCCACGCACACAATAAAAGGAAGAAAAAAGGGGGGAAAAAAAAAAAAGCTCGTAGTAAAAAACTGGGGTATAATTTTCTTCAATCAACTCCAGCTCATGACTGCAATTACCCCAAATCTTTCCGAACCTTGCTGTGATACACCAGGGACAGGTCTTGGAGCCTCTGTGGGTGGCAACCTTTCATCTGCCTCTCAAACTGTTCTTTATTGTAAGGTTTCAAATTAGTGCTAGCAGCAATGAGCAAATTTGATAATTCGATCTCAAATTAGTTAATGTAACGTGCCAGGAACCACTAACTAAGGCTCTGCAAAGATGAAAACCTATCTCTGCCGGCTCGGGATGCAAAGTTAACCAGCCTGACAGTTCGGATTTGAAAAGTTGCTTTTTATTTTAATTAAAACGAAATTCTGCTTTAAAACGCCGGGGGCCCCCCCCCATTGCCCCTTTGCTGTCCCCGCGGTGTGTTTGCCTCATTCTGCAGGGAAAACCTCGCTATAAACACACGAGGCACACATTCTCCTGCCATCCAGAGGCTGTGCCTGACCCAGATCGCTGTGAATTGGGTGGAAATCATTAGGATCGTGTGTTCCCGATGGAGCCTTTGTAGATAACAAAGTTAACCGGGGATCTGTTTCCATGGCAGCTTTCAACGAAACCAGCCCGCGATTCACGTTGCAGATCCTTATCTCCAGTTTAGCCAAACTCATTTGTTCTTGGAATCGCGCTGAAATATTTAACAACAAAAAAAAAAAAACCAACAAAACCCACCTCGATGTTGAGTTTTCCAGTGATTTTTTGCGTTTTGCAAGGTTGGGACTGTGAGGGAATCTCGCCACACATTTGTTTGTCTTTAAAATGAATCCAAAAAGACCAAGTTTGATCTTTAAGGGATTTTGTCTTGGGGAAGCTTCTTCTCTCCCACCTCTGCACCCTCTTTTTCTTTCCAGGGCAATGAAAGGAGCCCCAGGGCTCACTTCTCTCCTGGAGCATTTGCCCCCTGCTTCAGTGCCCTTTTCTGCTGATCCCCTTCAGATTTCCATTCCCTGGAAAAGCTGTTATCCCCCCTTCACCAAATAAAAACGTCATTATCCAGACAAAGTGAGATATTAAACAAGGCAGTCGGTGGGAGCCCCAGGTGGGAGGGTCTCAAAGCCACTGCGAAGTAAAAGTGTGAGAGAATTGTGTTCTAGACCCCTCTCTGAAAAGGATTTCTGACATTTTAAAATGCATTTTTCATTCAGTTATAAATACTGATTAGAATTTAGCAAAATTTGTGATCAGCTTCAGCCTCCTGAACAGAACTTTTGGGTGAATAAATAGTTTTTAACATTAAGAAAAGGCATCACCACCTGCAGGACCAGCCAGCCTGTCTGGACTGGATGAGCACAAGTGGTATAAAAACTGTGCAAAACTTCCCAAAGTCACAGACTGATTGTGGTTGGGCTGATGTGAAAATCTGGTTCTTCCCCAGAGGTTCTTCTAAATTAGAGCACAGTCCCTGGTATTAACTGGCACATTGACTCAATTACACTTATTCTAACAGGAAAAATGACATCTGAACCCTGATAAAATTTGAAATAACACAGATGAGCGAGGATCCACTGCAGGGAACGAACTCCCCACGCAAAATCTCCTTCAGTTTGGGGTTTGGTCAGGATAGAAGGACCCTTGATGGAGAGAAAAAAAGTGGAGGGACTTGAAATTCCTACACCAGCGACTCTGCAGGGCTCAGGGGTGACCCAGCCCAGCCTTCCCCAGGGAATTGGTGCCCGCAGTGGAATTACTGCAGCTTCCCTTTGCTGCTTTAAACTCCGAGGAGCAAATTCTGGAGGTTCCAGTGGAATGAAGGACCGGGAGGGGTTTGAAAAGCGTCCCTGTTGTGGCGGCCTCTGCACCTCAGTGGGAGCCGAGAGGCCTCAGCCCGGAGCCAAGTGACAGATGATTCTCCTCTGAAATGTTTTCAGACGGAACAGAAGACGTTCTTTATCTGTGTGGTCTGAGCTCATTTACTCCAGGAGAAATCTCCAACTCCTGCCCGACTGAAAGCCAGGTCTTGTTCTCCCATCTGATGGATGAATGGAATTCAGAAGTTTGATACTGTCCCCTGAGATGTCATTTAAATCCACAGATACATTCAGCCAGCAGGTAAAGTTAGAATGTCATTCCTCAGGCTCATCTCTCCCTCCCTGCCCCCTCCCTTCACACAGGAGCCTGTCTTCACTTTTTCTTGCTGCTTTTAATCCCAGCACCTTTCAAAGGAGATGCCAGGGGCAGGGGGATGGCTACAACCTGACAGAGAGCAGGGTTACATCAGATATTATGGAAAATTCCTTCCCCATCAGGGTGGTGAGGCCCTGGCACAGATTGCCCAGAGAAGTTTGGCAGAATGGTTTGGGTTGGGAGGGACCTTAAAAATCACCCAGTTCCATCTCCCTGCCATGGGCAAGGACATCTTCCACTATCCCAGGGTGCTCCAAGCCCTGTCCAACCTGGCCTTGGACACTTCCAGGGATCCAGGGGCAGCCACAGCTTCTCTGGGCACCCCGTGCCAGGGCCTGCCCACCCTCACAGGGAAGGATTTCCTCCCAACATCCAACCTGAATTCCCCCTCTTTCAGTCTGGCAGACAAACTCACCCCCTTCCTAATAAACTTACCCATCTCCTTGAGATCCAAACACAAATCCCAAGATCCACCCTAATCTTTGGCACAGTATTTCTGGCAGTTTGATTTATTCTGCTTGTTCTGCTGCTGCTGCTGCTGCTGTAGATTCAAAACTTTGAAATCGAAAGAATGCAGCAAAGCAGCAGCAGAACAGAAGGAAGTTTTCTCCTTTTTTCTTGAATCTAATGACTCATTTGCTGTATTGACATCCCCGTGGATTCTTCCCCAGAACAGATTGTGCCCTGGAGGAGCTGCTGAACTTGATATAAAAGAAATTCTTCCCAGTACAGCAACACAGAGACCATGAGGGGCTTTTGCATCTGATTACCCACCAAAAATGTGCCCATTCAGCCCAGCCCCAGCCTGCACATTTCCCCCTGTCTCTGAGGTTACCTCTGTTTATCACAAAAAGGGCTCCAAGACAGTCGGAGCTGCTACTGTTGTAATCCATCCAAGATGGATCGTGGAACAGGCTGAAATAAAAGCCAAGCTTCCTGCCCCATGTGTCTGCCAGACTGCTGCAGAAAGGTCAGGGCCATCCTCACTGCAGACTGGTAATTGCAAAAAATGAAGGAGGTGAACCCTAACCAGGAGATCAAAGGAGGAGAGGGAAGGAGAGGGTTTTACAGGGAGCAGGGCAAGACATTAGGGGGAAAGAAATCTCTTGTACTAGAAAAAAAAAAAGGCAGTGTAATTAGCATTGCCTCCATGAATCAGCCAGATAGAGAGTAAAACTCAGCAGATAACGAGATGTGATAATGGTCACTGGGCAGCTGCTTGTTCCCACTGAAAACATGGCCGTGTTTTATTTGAGTAAACATTTTCTCGGAGTTGCAAGAGGCAACTGCTGGAATCTGGAGCTTCATTTGCTGGGAGAAAACAGAACTGCAGCAAGTTCAGGATCTTCAGAGTCCTTGGAATATTTTGGGCACAAACATCGGAGACAGCAACATTGTGCTGGGACACCTCGGGTGATCGTGGCAGCACCGACCCTAAACCAGTTCTGTGTGAGCCCAGCCCTGCCTGAGCCCAGCCCTGCCTGATCCCAGCCTTGCCTGATCCCAGCCCTGCCTGATCCCAGCCTTCCCTGTCACTCCCACCCCAGCAGCCTCATTCTTTTCTGGAGCCAGGGAAGGAATCCAGTTCCACCCCATCATGTGCCCAGAAGGATAAAGCAGAATTTGCCACCAGCAGAAAGCCCCCCAAGCCTGGCACTCTCCTTCCAGCCCCTCCCTGTCCCACCCAGGCAGTTCTGGCCCCTCGGCTGCTGCTCTGGTGATGCACATGCCCAGCATCCCTCAGCCCGAACTCCTCTGCTGCCATTCCTCTTAAACACCTGAGAAACTCCTTCAATCAGGAAATGCTGCCCTGTCCCAAAGCAGGCCCAGCAGGGACTGCAGAGACACTGCCCGGTGCCCGCCCGCTCCGGCTGGGAGTTTAAGGACTTCCCTCATTTGCAGTCTGTGTATTTAACAAACTAATCCATTGATGACATTTCCTATTTAAATGAACGAGATCGTGCAGCTAAACAATATTTTGCAACCAAAATGGCCAATAAATCACGGCCTTTGGAAAGTGCTAATGGTGCTCACATTTATTCCTATTAATGCTTCCTGGTTTTGAAAGCTGGGCCAATTCCAGAGATAATGTATTACAAACTTTCCTGCTGAAGGATTTGGGTTCCTCTAGGCTCCATTCCAGTTATAACTGGCAGCTAATACTTTCACACATTCACAAATCCCCAACCCCTCCCCACGAGCAGGAGGGAGAGGAGAGGTTTTGGCTTGGGTCAGCACATTTGGGAGTGTTGCAGAAATGAATGGGAAGTGATGCAGCTCTCTTTGAACACTGGGCTCTTCATGGATGCACGTTCAGCACCTTCCCCCCTGAGCCTGACAGGGCTGCACGACTGCACACCTATGGGATGCCCCCCAAAAACCAGAAAATTCACGCACGAGCATGCAGCGCTGCAGGTTTTCTTGCAGCCCCATAGAAATGCCACATTGTGCCTGCAAAGGAGGAGCTGCTGTGCAAAGCAGCTGAGCTGTTCCCTGCGGGGAAGGACCTGGGGGTGATGCTGGATGAAAAACTCCGCGTGGGCCAGCAGGGCTGCCCGGCAGCCCAGAACCACCCTGAGCCCTGGGCTGATCCCAGTGTGGGCAGCAGGTCCAGGGGGGAATTCTGCTCTGCTCTCCTGAGATCCCACCTGGAATATTGCAAACAGTTCTGGTGTCCCCAGCTAAGGACAGGCAGCTGGAGCAAATCCAGAGGAGACCACGAGGTTGCCAAGGGCATCTTCCCTATGGAGCCAGACTGGAAGAGTTGGGAATGTTCATCCTGGGAAAGAGAAGGTTGTGTGGAGACATCACAGCACCCTCCAGGGTCTGAAGGGGCTACAGGGAACTGGAGAGAGGCTCTGCACCAGGAACTGGAGTGCCAGGACAAGGAGGAATGGGTTAAAACTGAAAGAGAGGAAGTCTAGGTGGGATATTGGGAAGGAATTCTTCCCTGGGAGGGTGGGCAGGCCCTGGCACAGGGTGCCCAGAGAAGCTGTGGCTGCCCCTGGATCCCTGGAAGTGTCCAAGGCCAAGTTGGACAGGGCTTGAAGCAAGCTGAGATAGTGGAAGGTGTCCCTGCCATGGCAGGGGGTGGCACTGGATGAGTTTTTACACCCCTTTCAAGCCAAACCATTCCAGAATTCTGTGATTTTATGATCCTAAAAATGTCTGCAACAGGCACAGGTGTGAATGGGAGATGGGAAATGGGAATTGCATTTTCCTGAGGCCAAACCGTCTGGTTCCAGGTAAACCCAGTCAGAGCAAGGGATGCTGACACTTGGGGTTTGCTGAAGGGTAATTTGGGAATTTGCTTGAAAATGGAGACAAACAGGCCCTTAGTTTGAGGACAGCAAATAATCTGTTGATCCTGATTTTAGTCAGTTAAATATCACTCAAATCCTCCAATCTCCTCCCGAAATAAAGCTTTAGGAATCATCCCATGTAGGCTGCTGAGCCTATTCAGAAGAGATTCAAACCCAAACCATCAGTGAGAGATCATCAGATGCACCCAGTAATCCCTCCACAGTGAACTGATGGGAGAACAGCTCTGTAGGGTGCAGGAAAGGATGTTATTTCCTAATGACTCACAACAAATTGCTTGGAAAAGCTACTCCAGTTTCCCAACCCAACTCCTTGCTTCTCAAAATCAGGCTTAGCACACACTGTGCATTGTAAAAGCCTTCCCTGCTCTGTCTGACAACACCTATACCCCAGACCCTCAGCATCTTTCAGAAGTTATTTCTGGAAATGTTGAATCTCATAACAGCAATAAAAGGAAAATATTGTTGTAGCCAAAATAAATGTCTCTCTGGACCCTGTTTAAAAAGCACAGGGGTGTTTGTGTGAGTTGAAGGGCTCGCCTTCACAGAGAACAGCTCGGCTGTTGGGAGATAGCAAGGGGCAGGGGAAATTTATAAAGAGCTCACAGTTGATTTGTCTGTTCAAGGGAAATGCTCTGGGAGATAAAAGTCTGAATTCTGATTCTCTCGCAGTCAAATCAGAACGCTGTTCTCTCCTCAAGCAAACCATGAAATCCAAAGCAACAGCTGAAGAAAAGGCTCAGCACTGGGTGTTTTGATCAGGTTGGTAAAGGCTGAGCTGGTGCTGCTCACGAGGGCAGGCAGTGAAAGCTCTCAGCAGACTCCCCAGAAACACGGGCACAGAGATGTGGCACCCAACGAGGACATGCAAAAATATTCACACTTCAAGCAGAAGTGTCTGAGAAAACTGTATTTTCCAAGGTTCTCCTAAAACCAGACTGGTTTTCAAAAAAAAGTCTGTCACTTTCGGTCCCTCTGAGTCTGCCTAAAGAGATCCAAAACAGGGTTCTGGTCTGTGAAGGGCCAGTGAGATCCACCCCACAAAAATCCTCATCTCACCCCAAACCCAACAGCCCAACTGTGCACCATAAAATAAATATTTCTCAGGCTGAGTCTCCCTTTTGGTACGGAAGGCAGAGGTGGATGGGGCTGATAGAGGGAAACAAGGTATGCTTACCAAAATGGAACTAATTCTCTCTCTAAACTGCCTTTATTCCTGTCCCCCCTCTAAAAGAATAATAATAATAATAAAAAAGGATGCAAGAAACATTTAAGACTTTAACTATTTCAGTTATTTTGTCTGAATTAATTCCCACTCAGACCCACACCGACAGCACTGCAAACTCCCTCCCTTTCCCTTTTGTTTGGCAGGCTCAGCATACAGACCTGGAAAACAAAATTAACTTTAGTTCTTCCTTACCCAGATGATAAAATCGATTATCCCTAGAAACAGAACGTAGGGGTTCAGACTCGGGGATTTTTATTTTTATTTTATTTTTAGGAGAAACAACTCTCCCGTTCCTCTGCAGGGAGGGCCGGAACAGTGGGATGATTGTTGGAGGAGTGAATCTGGTTTTCATTAGAGGGAAGTGATGGGTCCGGTTTCTGCCCGGGACTGTTTGCTCCAGCTCTGTTTGTGTTCTGCCTTGGCAGTTAACCCTTTCCCGGGGGGAGCCCAGCCTGGCCCCTGATCCCGCCCACCTGGCACGGGCAGGGACAATGGGATTGCTCCAGGGACAATGGGATCCCTCCAGGGACAGTGGGATCACTCCAGGGACAAAGGGATCCCTCCAGCGACAATGGGATCACTTCAGGGACAGTGGGATCCCTCCAGGGACAAAGGGATCCCTCCAGGGACAGTAGGATCCCTCCAGGGACAATGGGATTGCTCCAGGGGTAATGGGATCCCTCCAGGGACAATGGGATCACTTCAGGGACAGTGGGATCCCTCCAGGGACAATGGGATTGCTCCAGGGACAAAGGGATCACTTCAGGGACAGTGGGATCACTCTAGGGACAATGGGATCACTCCAGGGACAGTGGGATCCCTCCAGGGACAATGGGATTGCTCCAGGGACAGTGGGATTGCTCCAGGCTGGACAGAGCTCTATGGAATTACTGCAGGTACTGCTGAGTGGAGGGAAAACCTTTTGTCTTCGGTATTCAAGTTGGAAGGAGCTCAGAAATTGTTTATTAGGGATTGTTTTACCCCCAAAAAACCCAAGCCCTGTATTTATCTACCTAGAAATTGGCTAAAAACTTGACATACAAATGAATTCCAGCAGGACCAGGTGTCCCTCCAGGTGAGTTCAGCACCTGGGGAAGCTGCCAGAGGTGACCCAGCCGGCACAGCCAGGAGGGGACATGAGGGATGTGCCCTGTGCTGCCTCTACATCCCAAAAATCTCACACAGTCTGTGGTAGGGACATCTACTCCATGAAAACTTGTGCATTGTTAACTGCTATTTTAACACTCCAATTTAAATTATACATTTGCTGATTTTATATGAACATCATATATATATATGTATTATTTTTCTGTTTATACAGAAGTAAACTCTTATTCTGTGTTCAGTCCAAGCCTCACAATCTCCAGAAACAAGAAAACCCTACAGCTACACAATGGCAATGAACCACTGGAATCATTTAACTCCTTTTTTTTTTAATTCACAGGTTTCTGTGTATTACCTGGTAAACTTTGGAACGTGTTCACTGCTCAGAGCTCCTGCCTTCATTTGGGAATATTTCTGGATTTGCAGATGCTTTGCTCTTGGCAAAGGAAGACCTCATTTATCCAGCCCAAGCACTGCCCAAACACACTTGGATTTCCAAGGCAAAAAGGAGTTTTAGGCATTGCAGTGCATGGAACAAAGTTTTCTGCCTTGTTCTTAAATTCTTAAAAGCCAGAGAGCCAATGGAAGCATGGCCTGGAAAATCTGTCCTGAACAGGCCAAAGAGGGGCTGCACCCACCAGGCCCTGGAGGGAGGGATAAAAATTAAAAATGGTAATTAGTAACCACCACGATTCCGTCCATCCTGCAGGAGCAGCCAAAAGGAATATGAATATATTTGGCCACGTTTCCATGTGCTTTGGGGCTTCCAGGAGAATGTCAGCAAGGCAGATCACCCAGGGCTGGGTACAAAACCTGAAAAATTTCCTCATGGGAGGTTTATAAACAACCCTGTTCACACCAGGCCCCACCAGGCCGAGCCAAAATTTGTGTTTTGAAACATGAAACTTGTGGTTTGATTTCCTTCAGAGACCCTGGATCCAGTGCCAGTCACTGAGAGGTGTGGGAGCTCTGAGGACAGTGAGGAAAGTGAACCCAGGGATGATTCCCACAGCTCCTCACTGTGCCTGAGCAGCTCTGGGCACAGACCCCTCTGCTCTGGGCACAAACCCCACTGCTCTGGGCACAGACCCTCTGCTCTGGGCACAAACCCTCTGCTCTGGGCACAAACCCCTCTGCTCTGGGCACAACCCCTCTGCTCTGGGCACAAACCCCACTGCTCTGGGCACAGACCCTCTGCTCTGGGCACAGACCCCTCTGCTCTGGGCACAAACCCCTCTGCTCTGGGCACAAACCCTCTGCTCTGGGCACAGACCCCTCTGCTCTGGGCACAGACCCTCTGCTCTGGGCACAAACCCCACTGCTCTGGGCACAAACCCCCCTGCTCTGGGCACAGACCCCACTGCTCTGGGCACAAACCCCTCTGCTCTGGGCACAGACCCCACTGCTCTGGGTACAGACCCCTCTGCTCTGGGCACAGACCCCACTGCTCTGGGCACAGACCCCTCTGCTCTGGGCACAGACCCCACTGCTCTGGGCACAGACCCCTCTGCTCTGGGCACAGACCCCACTGCTCTGGGCACAGACCCCTCTGCTCTGGGCACAGACCCCACTGCTCTGGGCACAGACCCCTCTGCTCTGGGCACAGACCCCACTGCTCTGGGCACAGACCCCTCTGCTCTGGGCACAGACCCCACTGCTCTGGGCACCGACCCCTCTGCTCTGGGCACAGACCCCCCTGCTCTGGGCACCGACCCCTCTGCTCTGGGCACAAACCCCACTGCTCTGGGCACAAACCCCACTGCTCTGGGCACAAACCCTCTGCTCTGGGCACAGACTCCTCTGCTCTGGGTACAGACCCCTCTGCTCTGGGCACAGACCCCACTGCTCTGGGCACAGACCCCTCTGCTCTGGGCACTCTGCACAGACAAAGCAGGTCCAGGCTCAGCCAAGGGGAATTTAGAGTCCAATCCCCTTTTCTGCAGGAAATTCACTGGAGGAGTTTTAAGGTCTCTCCCAACCCAAATGATCTGTGATTTTGTGATTCCATTAGCTAAGGAAAGCAGGTGAGGTTATCAATGGCAGCCTGAAGGGATGGCACAGATTTTGGGTCCATAGCATCAGAGACCCAAAAGAAACCTACAGTTGGTGTCTGGCCCAAAGTACCAGAATTGGACACAACCTGCACATACTGCCCAGGCTTTGGTTAGGTTTCATTCACCTCCAGAATGCAGTAGGATAAAAGGTTTGCCTGAAATGAGATTTCCTGGCCTCTTCTCATGTCTTCTGCCAATCCCAACACCCTGAACAGGGCAGGCATCATGGAGCAAACCCCTCTCAAAGTGGATTTTAGACATGAACAATCTCACCCAGTTCAACACCTCCCCTAAGCCCGAACCTGCTCTGAGCAGATCTGCCCCACGGCATTGCTGTTAACTCTGTTCCTGGCCAGGGAAAACAGAGGAAACCCCTCCAACCCCCCGACCCCTCTGAGAGCAGCACCAGCACACGCTCAGAGCACAGATCTCCCCAAATAAATAGATGGAAAAACGACACTGTCCAAAGGCTTCCTGGTTAGATGAAGCCACAGATACGGTTAGTCAGCCACTAGACTGAGACATCGGAATATAAAGGAGATTAAAAGAAACTGTCACCACCTATTGCTAAAATTGTCTTCCACCTCCTGTTTCAGCCAGTCTGCATGTCACTGCTTCTTTGGAGGGAATTATCTCGGAAAGAAAATCCTGCTCTTCCTTTTATTGGAGGGAAACCTCTCAGACACTCCCCCCCTTTTAATGGGGCACATTCTTGCAGACATTCGCCACAAAAGGGCACCGAGAGCACGGCAGCGAGAGGGACTTTATTTGTGTCCTTGCCCTCAGCCCCATGCCCAGGGCATAAAGAATTCCTGGTGGCACCTCCGAGGTGGCATTTCCCCCCTCTCTGTCCTGTGCCAGCACTCCCCAGCCTCTCCAGAGCAATGCCTGAAATGCCTTTTTCTGTTCGGATAATTCCTCCTTTCACCCCAAAGACCTCGCTCTGCACCCTATACATTTATTATAAACTCGGTGTCTTAAGCCAAAACATTAATTGCATCTTCTAGCAAGGAAAAAAAAAAGAAAACAAACCACAAGCTCGTTTAGGAATGTATTCATGAAGGGCCTGATTGACACGGCCAGAACCAGGGGGTTAAGTTGAAGCCGGAGCGGAGGCCGGAGCGCTGGGAGCTGCAGCAATCTCACCTCTCCGTGGTTTATCTCTGCAAGTCGGATAATTTATCCTCCTCACGGCAAGACAAAAAAGGGAACTTGGCAGAGGGGGCAAGACAAAAGTAGACATTTTGTAGCTGCTAAGTGCTAACGTTTCTGAAGATAATTTTTTGCGAAAGGTTTCTAAACAGCCCCTGTCAGCCAAGTTGTATTTTGTTATTTCAAAGTGACTGTGGGAGTCTAATCCAGTTCAAGCCCTTTGTAAATTTTAATGGAAATGCTCATACACAAAGGACAAAAAAAAAAAAAATGTTTAGCTGCTGTTAGATATTCAGGAAATCTAAATCTAATTTGCCCTCCTAATCAGTGCTTCGATCTCAGCAGTGCCTGTTGTTTCTCTGTTTCTTTATTGCAATTTCAACTGCAGCATCAATTTTGTATCAAAATAGAGTTCTGTATAGACAATTCCATATAGAGCTTAAAATACAGCTTTAACCACAGGGAAAAAAAAAGGGGATTTTCTTGAAAAACAAGCTCATGGCAATATTGCTTAGACTTAAAAGTGTGTGTGGAAGCGTGGAATAATAATAATAATAAAAAAGGATTATATCCATCAACAACAAAGTGGCCTTTTGTTTCTACACTTAGAGGAGATGATAAACATCTCGGGCAGATCCAGCCACAGCCTCCCTGAAAACAGGTGTGCAAAGGACCTTTTTCAGTGGAGAAGGAGGAACGAGAGCTGATGGCATCTGCCCAGGAAAGACAAGGACACGGGAGCTGGGACACAGCTCCCCTGAGAGGTCAGCACGGTCCCATCCATGGAACAGCAGCTCGCCAGGACCAGAAGAAATCCCAGGAGAGGAATGTGCATGCTCCAATGGAATAAATGCTCAGAGGTACAAACTAAACACAATTCCTGTGCCAAAACCCAGGTAGAAGCTCCCGGGCCCACAGAGCTGAGGGGAAGGGTGGACAGAGCCCGTTGGGGTCAGGAACAGAAGAGTCTCACCCTACAATCCTCTGCTCCCGCTGCCTAACTCGGGCCTGCAGAAGTTTTGAGCCTCACTAATTATGGATAATCCTGCAAAAAATGAAGCTCATCAGGAAAGCAGACAGAGGACCTCCTTCATCGCCCGGCTTGGAGGGCTCAGCAGACTGCAGGGTGTATGAGAGACACGGGATGGGGTGTTCTGTCCATCCCCTCGTTTCATCCAGAGCATTAGTCACCACTGTTATTTCGAAAGTTTGCCAGCAACACAGCAAACTTAAGCAGTAGCTGGAACATTATTAAAATTGCAAGTTCCTAAACTGATTCCACAGCAGGAAAGCAAGCTGAGGGAAGAGGCCACAGCTGAAGATATCTTTGGTTTTAGTTTGGGTTAGGAGCAAAGGTTTCACAGTAAAAAAATCAGAGCTCTTAAAGGAAGGAGATGAGGAAAAAGGGTGGACAACCTACAGCCATTGCTACTCTGGATTTCCATACACAGAGAATTCCTGAAAAACCTGCGCAACAAACTCTGGAAACAAGCCCATGATTTGGCTTGAGAGAAATTTTTCCCCAAACCAAACGCTATTCATTTACCTAAAGTGCATTCCCAAGCAATCACCAGCCCACAGACCTTAACCTATTTCCGAGGCAATAATGGAATTAGATTTGAATCAAAGTTCAGCGCCTTTGATAAGTCTGTGCTCTCACTTTGCCCCAGGCAATATTTGCCTCTTATTAAAGCTGTGTCCTGGTTCTGGGCCGATGAATCACTGCACAGATATCAGTGGGCTTTAGCCAGACACTGTTATCAAACCCAGTGTCCACAGGCAGGTTTTGTTCTAACCCCACGTGCCCCAACTCTAGTCCTGACCCTGGAGGAGGAATGAACCCCCCAAAATGTCCCCAAGAGCACCTTGCATATGTCAGGGCTTCTGTGTTAAACATTCTGCCAAGCTCATGGTGGTACTGCTGGGTTTTTGACGCGGGTTTTTGCAATTTTCTAATGAACCTTAAAAAAAGAAGTCTTGAAAATGCGTTTATAAAAGTCAGAAAAATTCCCCTCAAAAGCTCTGCAATAGGAGAAAGAAGAAAATACCCCGAGCTTGTTCACTGCATAAACACAGCCACATGCTGAGGGTTGCTGCAATTAAACTGAAAATGTTTAAAGGAGTGAAGAAACCTTAGAAAATCTCTTGAATGTGTCTAAAAATATTAGAGCACATAGAATGGTTCAGGTTGGAAGGGACCTTAAAGCTCAACTGATTCCACCCCCTGCCATGGGCAGGCACACCTTCCACTAGGCCCAGGGTGCTCCATCCTGACCTTGGACACTGCCAGGGATTCAGGGGCAGCCACAGTTTCTCTGGGCACCCTGTGCCAGGGCCTCTCACCCTGCCAGGAAAGAATTTCCTTCCAATATCCAATCCAAATTTCCCACTTTTACACCTGAAAAATGATGAAACTCTTTCTAAGAATATATAACTGATAAATTTAATGAATATCTTTCAGCTGCTTATGTTAAACTATTTCAATGTACTGCTGTAGGACCTTTCTTACCCTGAAATTCTACATGATGCCTTTACCCTCAAGAGAAAACACTTACTTTAAAACAATTGCAAACACTTTCTTTGAAAAAAATTATTCTTTCGAGGTGTCTCATGAAAAGACAACTCTCCCCTGCCTTCAGCTGAGGGCACAGGATCAGATTATTAAATACTGGGATTCCCAAATGGCCCTTTGGGAAGGGTCAGGGCTGCCCAGTGCCATGTCCTTGGTGGAGGAAGAATAGCTTGGCTGGGTGAAAAAAGTCAGGAAAAAGGATCCACGGCACAGAAACCAACACCCCCACGGGCCTCTTGCTGTGACACAGAATTGCTGGGCCATAAACCTGACTGTGGGACAAACAACCCCAGGACAAGTGAGGAGGGGACACTCCTTCACTTCCCCATCCTTGCTATAATGAGAAAATGTCATATAAAGTAACTCTTGTTCGTGTCCTTTATCCTCAAATTTATAACTGTCTCCGACAGTGCAGTCAAGGGTGAAGGTTATTTGTGTCATACTTGCCAAGAAAGTGCCCCTTTCAACACTTAAGGAACACAGTCAAACTACAGATAAAGGAGCAGACAAAAAAGATTCTGTCTTTTCCAAGTATTATTTATCTCCTCTATGTTCTTTGTTTCCTTAATGGTGGAGATACCAGCCGGAGTGGGATTCACAGACGTAAATCCTTGAGCCCAAGTGTGTAATTTAATTTTCCTTCATTTGGAGCTAACATCAAATGGGGATCCCGAAGGTCAGAGTCAAAGCTCACCCTTCTGAAACACTCTGGGGTTCTTTTTTTCCAAGAAATGAGTCTCAAGTTGATACTCATAAAATAAAATAAAATGAGGGGCAAAATTTATTGTAAAATTCCCTATGGGAAGGTCAGCTGGACCAAATATTATTGCGTTTTTCCTTATTCAGGTAAAGTTTGTCAACAAGAAAGAGTTGTTACAACTCCCTGTGTGTTAAATACAATATTTAGACACTGACTCTGCTTCCAAGCAGCCAATTTCCAGCCATGGCCATTCAAAACCAGGCCCCGAAATGGCTTCAGCCACTGGCACAGTCACCCAGGACCCTCCCCTGGTTGTCTCCCTTTTGTTATTCCCATGCCAGCCCTGTTCGGGATGAGGGATGGGCAGGAGCCCTGTGGTGCTCCCAGAGGAGCAGCTGGAGCTCAGAGTCACAGCTCACCTCCTTTAGGGAATCAGGGAATGGTTTGGTTTGGGAGGAACCTTGAAACCATCCAGTGCCACCCCTGCCATGGGCAGGGACACCTTCCACTGTCCCTGGGTGCTCCAAACCCCAATGTCCAGCCTGGCCTTGGGCACTGCCAGGGATGGAGCAGCCACAGCTTCTCTGGACACCCTGTGCCAGGGCCTGCCCACCCTCCCAGCCAGGAATTCCTTCCCAATATCTCATCTAACCCTGACATTTGGAAGTAGGAAGCCATTCCCTGTGTTCTTTTCTTCCATGCCTTGTCCCCAGTCCCTCTCCAGCTTTCCTGGTGCCCCTGGAGCCCTAAGTTCACCCCAGAGCCTTCTCTCCTCCCGGTGAACACCCCCAGCTCTGCTCTGCTCTGTCTCGCTGTACAGCAGAGCTGTTCCAGAGGTGTTTTCTCTCTGCATCGGATTGCCTGGCACAACAAGGCATTTACATGAAGATTAGCTCATTTTTTCCCCTCATGCCACGGCCGTTCGTGAAGCGATTGCCGGTGTTTGTGAGGGCCGGGCGGGCCGCGGGCGGGCCGGGATGCAGGGAGCCATCCCTGTGCCCGTGCCGGCGCGGGGGCCGGGCCCTCCGCTAATAACACGGCTAAGACAGTTAATAAGGCTCCCGATGAATGATTAGGATGGATTTCTGCACTGCTAATTTCCGTAACTATCACTCTCTGAAAGACAGCTCCAGGGATTTTGGGCCCGGAGTGCCTCTGTCTCTGCGAACACAGAGCCGCTTTATCCGCCCGCGCTTCAAATTGGCGGATCCCCTTTCACTGACCTAATGTGCACTGCACTTTAAAATGATACAATATTTTGAAACATGCAACTGCTTTGCTGATACCGTCTGTGCCTAAAAGCCTCGGTGCAGTCCAACAATGCCTCGGATCTCCTGCTTTGGGAGGTAACACAAAGCCTTGGCATGTGCTCTGTGGGCTGTTTTGGCCGTCATTTTGGGCCTTTGGGTGGGGATCTGCTTCCATTGGGAGAGCAGGGCCTTGCTGCCACCCCAAAGACACATTTGGGAGCCCCTAGATCAGGATCCATCGTTGCCATGTGGCTGTCACAGCTGGGTTGTGTCCCCATGTCACACTGTGACAACACCAGCCCCTTTCTGCCACTCTTTGCACAACGGGCTCACGGCCTGTTGGCTCTGAAATGGCCCAGAAGGGTCCTGAGCTGTGCTCAGCATCACCCACACACCCGAACGAGGAGCAAAACGGGTCTGGCTGTGGAAATTATTCTGCACAAAGCAGCGGGATGTGAGGTGACAAACTCCACGCACATCGGCCAGGCAGGGAACAGGGGCTGTGTCAGTGCAAAGCAGGAGAGAGAGGTCCGTGTTCCTCCACACACACGCATGCCAGGCCCCCTCCTCACTAAAAAGGCTCAATTTAAGCCAAAACAGGCCTTTTGACACCGTCCAATTTTGTGAACAACTTGTTGGACAGGTTTGTTGCTCGCTCCATTGTAAGCCAAAAAAATAAATTAATTCTTCCTCATCTCCATTCAACCCACACGTGCAGACACCTTCATTCAGCCCTGATTTTAGGAGAACTTAAGCTGAACCTGTCTCATAAATTTTCCTTTTTGAAGATCTTTCCTACCTTATTGACATCTTTGAAGAAGAATTCTCTGTAGTGGTCATCAACCTCAGAATTATTATTCGGAATTTAACCTGGGATCCTGGAGGCAAACCAAGAAAAATCACCCCAAAGCCAATGACTGCATGAATTATTCCAAGGGCTACTGCTGGGTTTAAGCAGCCCTCCTCAATCCCAGGAAGAATTCAAGATTAAAACACTAAGTCATATTTGAAGGGGTGTTTATATGCACAGATGACACTACGTGCAAGCTACTGAGGTATTATATTAAACAAAGTGTATTTTCATAAATTACTTATTGCCATTTTCCCACTCTGAGTTGGGACGTGGCAGTGAAAATACCTGAGAGCTTGAGACAATGTCCAAGTTTCTGTCAGAATGGAATGTAATTAGTGCAAATTAAGCAGCATCCTGAGAAGGAGGAGGTCAGGGAGAACTGGCAGGGTCGAACTGGGTCATTACAAAGCATTTTTATAGCCAGGCAAGCAGGAGGGATCCCAAGTAACCTATTGCTGCTGTGGTCTGAACTCCCCCTGCATCCCAGACCAGTTTTTCCACACAGATCAAGAGCAGGATCCATCGATTTTATCGGCAGCAGCCAAAGAGCTGCAAATTAAAACTGTAAAAAAATCAGCACAGTTGCTCTTTTCTCCTTTTAAATTTTGCGTTTTAGAATTGGGAGAAACAAAGCGGGCCCATCAAAACCCCATGGGCTGTTACATTTCTGTGCTGGGTTTTGTGGCACTTGATGGCTCAGGAGGAAAAGCCTTAAAGCTTATTTATCCACAAATCAGAAATTTACAAATTTACTCCCACACCTCCACCATTTTTTCTGTCTGAAGGATTGAAAATTATGACACTTCTGAGGAGGCCTTGCTTGGCCTTCAGAGAGTTCCAGAACTTTGCTTCAGAGGTGCCATCTGAATATTTTGGCCAGAATTACAGATTTTATAGACGTGCACGTGCACAAAAGTGTCTGTCACGTGTGTCTGGGGACATAAGTGTGCAGGGATGACACTTTAGGTACCAGCTTTTGGCCATCCCAGTTTCCTGGGATAGAATTTCCACAGGAACAGGCCCTGTCCTGCTACTTTACTTTTAGAGGGATATTTCCCAACATACTTTGCAGCCACATAAATTTTTTGGCACCCCAAAAAAACTCCTTTACAATATTCCAGTCTTTAACATGTTACAGCCACGACGTGCTGGTTTTGTCGGATTGTCCTCTTGAGCATTTCCCACCATGCTCAGGTCTAAGGGAACTACTCCAAATTTCTGTCAGTGCAGTGAAACTCAGAGTTTGGTGTGTTTGGTGAACAGGGACCTTCTCACCTGCAGAGAAGCATCTCCCACACCCTCCCTGCAGGTGAAACAGTGCTGGACTTTCTGTGGAAAAATTATCCCAGAGAAAAGGTGGACAGTGCATCAGACATCCTTCCCATGGAATCACAGAACCACTGAGGTTGGAAAACATGTTTCCAAAAGACCATTGAATCCAACCTGTGCCCCATCCCCACCTTGTCACCCAGCCCACAGCCCTGAGTGCCACATCCAGTCATTCCTTGAATTTCTCTAAGGACTGGGGACTCCAGTACCTCCCTGAACAGCCCTTTCCAAAGCCTGACCACCTTTTCCATAAAGAAATTTCTCCTGAAGAGCTTGGACCAAAGCCAGTGGGATTTAGAGACCATCATTGCCCCAGGCCCATGTGAAATGGGAAGGGGAAGCTGCACTGGTTGGACTGGAAGCTGTTTTGGAGGCAACTGAAATAATTTTGATGTGTGATGCTGGAAAGGCCCTTCATGGTGGATGATGGCCCTGCCTGTTTTCCACAGAAAGCCACGAGCACCAGGCTCTTCTCACAGGGCAACAACAGCTTCTGTAAATTATCCCTTTCTGTCTTACTGGAATTTTACATCTCAGAAAAGTTCCAGGTGGGAGGGATGGAGATGAGAGCTCTGACCAACTCGTGCTTCCCATGCCTTCCTCCCCAGCAGCTACTCAGCCCGAGATCTCTGTGCTATAGACTTTTTCCTGCCTCTGACAAAACACTAAAAACCCCTCCAGCATGACAACAAAAAATAAATATCAAAAGAACATTTGAAGAGCTCAATAAATTGATCATATTCTGCTGAACCTTCACCCTTGTAACGATAGTACCATTTAAATGCTAATGTCATTTTTAAAAAAGTCAATTACAGGAGTTTTAAAGTAATGGAGTCAGCAGTCTCGATGTAAATCTGTTATATTAATCTGCTCCCTACACTGTATCCATGGGCACTGATGCATTCACCCCCTTTCCCCTGGAGGGAATGTTCCCTCGCAGTGGTACCAGTAATTGAATCAAGTTGATACAGACACCAAAAATATTGTAAGTCTTGTAGGTAATGAAAAGCATATGTTGATAAAGCCAGTTGCTGTAATTTTGGATAGGAGAGCACTGACATTTGGGAAGTTCAAAATTAGAATTAACCCTTTGATGATGAAGTGACCTGAAATCGTCTTTACCAACTGCTAATTTCACAAAGAGAAAGTGCTCGAAATCTGCTATGAGACAGCTGAGATCCTCTACCTCCCATTTTCGCTGTTGTCCCCAATTAAATTCACTTCCATAAAGACTTTTGCAATTTTTTCTTTTGAAACTGGTTCAGACAAAACGTAACAGGATCAGAAAACAAACATTGTTCAGGTCCAAATTTATTTCTGCACCTTTCACGGGCCTAAAGAAGCTGGAATGTCACAGCAAAAGAGATCTTTTGGTTGTGCTGCTTAGGGAGGTAAATGGATGCAGCAGAAATCTCCAGGTGCCAGTCCCTACTCAGCAGATTTTGGGTGCAGTTCCAAACTGAACAGAATCATCAAATCATTTAGGTTGGAAAAGACCTTCAAGATTATCAAGCCCAACCTTTGATTGATCTCCCATATCTGGTACATATAAATGGTGTTTAGAAGTACCAAATAAACCCAAATCCAAACAAATTATCGTTTGAGGTGGGACTTTTAGTTATGAACAAACTTGGGTGAGCCCCAATACTTTGCATTTCCTTTGATCCTGTTGGCCCATAATGAGCCATTCAAATTAGTATTGCAGTGGGGTTCAAACAGATCCACAGCCTTCCCTACTCCCACAGCTCATGAAACGCTTCTCACATTAAACAAGATTCATTTTGGTTCAGGGAAACCTGGGATAATGAACCCTCGGAGAGAGGCTGAACCCCCTGACTGAGGTAAAATCACAAATATCTGTGCACTCGCCCACATACAGAGGTGTCATCATTTATGACAGAAGATAAAACCTGCTGAGAACTTCCAGACAGTCAGAGCTATCAGAAATAAAAGACTAAACAAACATATATTTCTAAGCAGTAATGACGAGGGAATTGCATTCAGCACTGTTCTGAGGCAGAGAGAGAACTTCCAGATAAAATTGTCATGGAATCCATTCCACTTGTCACATAAACACTGCGCTGGGTTTGCTGCTAAGAAGGGGCTGATTAATGGTTCACCAAGATTTTCCTGCTTCTGCCTTTTGTGAATTGACTCTCAAATGTAGGTCTAATAAAATTCCAGCCGATGTCACACACACGCCACAGAAATATTTCCAACACCATCATAAATCCCAACAGTTTGGAACAGGGATTTTGTTAACTCGGGGCCTTCCTCTGCCACAGTTCAGGGGTTAAAGGGACCCACAAATATTAAAACAAGGTTGGAGATAAGCACAGAACTCAGAACATGTCTGACAGCATTTCCACATTCTCCGAGCCTGGAACTTCTCCCGAAATGCTGCAGGCTTGAGTCTCTGGAGAAATCAATCCATAATTTTGGAGTTCTGTTGCTACCAAAGCAGCCAATATCCCTTTCCTCAGCATTCCCATTCCACATGGAGTACATGGAGAAGGGGTCTGGAATCCCCCAGCCTGGCTCCCCCTGCACCAACAGCACAGTGCCATCCCTCCTCTGGGAGACTCCCCGATAGAGCCAGGAACATCATCCAACAGGGCACAAACTCCCTGCTAGCCACGCTGCCACGTTCCTCGAGTTGGCATGAGAAAAGTGATGTTTTTTCAAGGGAGTTTGGAGTAATTGAATAAACTGACTCACAGGGCAACATTTCACTGCTTCCAGCGAAATCTTCCTGTTAAATCCAATCTTGCTGTTTGGGCAAAATTGAAAATCTCCATTCTGGCACAAAACAGAGCTATTTGAGTCCTAAAAGCATCGCAGGCCTTTTTTGTGGGGGGGTTATTTGCGTGTTTTGTTTTTGAACAAATCCACTGCGAAGCTGGATCTCATTCTTACCAAATCTTCCCACACAACTCCAGTCACAATGCCCTGGAAGTCGTGTATCCAGGCACAGTTTATTCCATTGGAATAATAATATCCAGAAAAGTGCTGTAGTTTTTGATGTAGACCCGCTATGGGGAGCAGAACCACAGCCCTTAAAAACTCGATAGAGACACAAACCCTACATGGCTCCTTTGAAATCAAACCATCCTGCAAGTTGAGACTTAAGAAGAGAAAGGAAAGGAAGGAAATTCTTTCGAGAGTGATGAGAAAGGGAATGATACTTCCAATAAAAGATTTTCCCGAAAGAAAGCCTGGATTCAGGCTCGGCACTGGCTAATGGCAACACCTCTGACGAGAAATGAAAAATAAAAGTTAAAAAACCGGGATTTTCCCTATTCCAGAGGCAGGAGCGGGATGGGGGGGGATTGAGCCTTGAGGCAGTTCCGAGGCAGCGCCGAGAGGGGGAACCCTCGCCCAGGCCGAGCGCCGGGGGCGGACGGGGGAGAACCGGAATAACGAGGGGAGAACGGGGAGAACGGGAATAACCGGGGGATCACAGGGATAACGGGAGATAATGGGAATAACGGGGGGAGAACGGGGATAACCGGGGGATCACGGGGATAACGGGGGAGAACGGGGANTGGAGGGTAACGGGAATAACGGGGGGATAACGGGAATAACGGGGGAGAACGGGGGTAACTGGAATAGCGGAGGGACACTGGGGATAGTGGGGGATAATGGGAATAACGGGATAGCGGGAATAACGGGGGGATAATGGGCATAACGGGATAGTGGGAATCATGGGAATAACAGGGGGGTAAGGGGGAATAACAGGAATAATGGGGGTTAACAGGGGAATAACAGGAATAATGGGAATAATGGAGGGCACTGGGGAGATAATGGGGCGGGGGGGGGGAATGGGAATAACGGGACAGAACAGGAATAACAGGGGGTAACGGGGCTCTCCCAGCCCTGCCAGCCCCTGGGCACAGAGATGGGGAGAACTGGGAGCAGGGGATGCCCCTGGGCAGCGGCCCTGGCTCCTCCATCACAGCCACCAGCAGTTCCTTGGCCAGTGGTGTTCCAGGGGGAGCAATGCACTCACGGGAGCAGGACAGGTGGGGTTAGCATGGGAAAATATGGGGAATTATGGGAATTATTCCATAGTTCAGTAGTATTTGATATTGGTCTGTTTTGTGGAAAGATGCTCCCGGTGTCCCTCATCCATGGGAATTCCCCATCCTGGACACTGCACTGGGAGCTGCTTGGGTTGTCACAGCTTAGGGATTGCCTGGGTTTAAGGAAACTTTTGGTTAAGCCTGGAATGAAGCTCCTGTTTCCTGAGCAGTTCCTCCAGGAATGCCAAAGGCCAGGCTGGTTCACTGCCCATGAGCTGGAGCAGCACTGGGACACAGGGACACTCCCAGGGGATGCACTTCCAAGGGTTTTCCCTTCTCAGGGGATAGGGTGACAACAGGTGACACCAAAATGTCCCAGGCCTGCTGGACACCTCACCCTGCCCTTGCACTGATCTCCCCTGGTCTCTCCTCAAACAGCCACTAAGGAAACCTCCTCCACAAGGGCAGCTCCCACCCAACCAAACCCATTTCAAGCAGTATTAAAAGACAGTGAACTCCAAAGTATTCCTGAAGAAATGGGGCGCAGTGGGCTGGAGGGGGGGACAAGCCCACAGCCTCTCCCAGCCCCTGGTGCAGCAACACCCGGCACACAAACAGCAGCCAGAGTGAGGCACCAGCTGAGGAAAGAGCTGAAGGAACAGTCTGGAACCAGGAAAATACAAACAAACTGAGAGTGGAGACTTTTTGTCTGTTTACAAACTTTTTTTTTTACTTTTTTTTTTCCTCCTTTTCAATTTGTAAAGTAACAAGGAAAAGCAAATGCAGCCAGAGCCCTCCTGCAACCTGGTGTATCTCAATGGACTGGATGAGCTTGGAGGTCTTTTCTAAAATAAATGATGTCATGATCTTCTACCCCAGGTCTGCACATTCCCAGCTGGGAATGGTTTTCCAACCATTCCAACTGTTTTGCCTGGCACAGCAATGTCCATCTTTCAGCAGCAGAAACCAACATTAAACTGGGGGTTAAGAAATCAGGAAATCAGACCTGGGCGAAGGGGTGATGACTTAAATCTTTCCAACTCAAAGAAACCCAAAACTCAGAGGAGTCGCCCTGAATTCCTACCACAGCCCCAAACCAACTTAACATCTAAAAAGTAACCTTGAGTTTTGAGTTCTGCACCTTTTATTTCCTTGCTTTGCTATGAAACCGAGGGCACTAAAATATTCCTGAAATACCTGCAGACATCAGGGTGGAGAAAAGTTGGGAAGCAGGAGAATCATCCCTGACCCAGCCCAGCCTCTCACACAGCCACGGCCATCCCCGTGCTCACCTGAATTTGCTGATGCTCAGGGGTTCTGCAGCTCTTTGCTGAGTAATTTACAACCAAACTGCAATTACTCTGCTCTCAATTAGTATTTTTTTGTGGTTTTCAGTGGCTGCACATGTCAACAGCCAAAGAAATGTGGGAAGAACACCCCGGCCAGAACAGTGTGTGCTTGTGCAAACACTTCCCCTTGAGACTGATGCTGGATTAACAATCCCAATCCCCCTGAAATCCACGGCAAAACTCCTCCTTGCTCTGCTTGGGCCACAATTCTGCACCTGAATTTTTGGATCCAAGTACAAGTCCTTAAGCTCCACGTCTCTAATTCAGGTGCAGCAACATGGCTTGGTGGTTATCTAAAATTAAACTGCAGCTGTTTCTGGAAGATCAAGTGCTCCGCGTTTCCTTGCAAACGTGAAGATTTTTTTAACTCCTCTCATCCAAAAATCAAACTCCTCTCATCTTCCAATTGAAACTTGGACATATTTGCTCATAGGAGCACACTTTCCAGTTAGAAAATTCTAAAAACAAACGGTTCAGACATTTTTATAGGCATACAAACTCAAGCCAAGTTGGTTAGTGGTTTCAGATGCTTTTTATTTGCAAATCAGAAAGGGCTTCATTTATAAATTGAAATTGTACTGGCTGCTAATCCTGAAGGCAGACTCAGGCCTTTGGCTCTGCTTGGAGAAGGAGAAATAATGCATTTTAAAGACAAATTATTTCATTTGGACCAATGAGTGCTGTGGTTGGACAGGACATTTGTTTTATAGCAAAACTCGTAGAAGAAGTCCTTTAGATTGAGAGTTCCACCGTTTTAAGGGGACCCTGCCCTCTACTGTGGGTCTGCATCACTGTCCTGCTCCCAAATGTGAAACTTGGGAATTTTGGGGATAATTCCTGGTCCTCTGAGGAGCATGAGCTCTTTACACAAGGTGCTGAGGAGCTCCCAATCCACCCCATTCAGAGGGAGAATTGAGCTTCCCCTGCTTGGGAGCTGGATCTGATGAACTGAGATGATGGAGGTGCTCAAGCATCTCCACGAGTTTGTGCTGGGACACACTTGCCCCAAATCCCCGAGAGCACGGGCTGCCTCTCTCAAATTTCTACCCAAGTTTCGGAAACTCGCCCCTTCCTGAAGCCCAGCAGTAACTTTTTGATTACAGAATCACAGAACCACAGGATTTCTGAGGTTGGAAACACCTCCAAGACCAACCTGTGACCAATCCCCACCTTGTCAACAGCTCAAAGCTCTGAGTGCCACATCCAGGAGGTCCTTGGACACCTCCAGGGATGGGAACTTGAAAGCTCTCCTTCCAAAGCCCGACTACCCTTTCCATGGAGAAATTCCTCCTCATGTCCAACCTGAACCTCCCCTGGCACAGCTTGAGGCCGTTTCCTCTCACCCTGTAACTAATTGCTGAGAGAAGAGAATAATTAGTTAAGATGATTGTTCTTCTCATTGACTAACGTGCTCAAGATCGAGAGTTGTGAGCCTGCAGCATAATTTAATATTGGAGCTTTGAAAATGGCCTTTGGTGTCTTGTTTCTGGACAAGATGTACAAAGCAGGAAATATTTTTTAAAGCTGTGTTCAGAAGGCAGGGATCAATGCACCACAGCTGGGTTGTCTTTCCACACCTAAGGCAAGGCTGGACAGGAGTTTCTCCATTTTTTCCCATCTTAATTTCCCTCATCCTGCTGCACTCAGTGCAAGACAAGTCTGCAACACTTGCTGAGCTCAGCTCACCCATTTCTCATCCTGCAGAGAGTGTGAAAACCAGCAGCCACCACGGCAGCTTTGCACCCAGCTGCTCAACACCCCTGAAAGGCTTCCCCAAAAACCACTGGACCTCTTCCCAGCCCCAGAACACCTCGTCTCTGTCCTCAGCATGCCCCACCTGCCTCACGCAAAACAACAGGGAGAAGCTGCCCCAGCATCCCTGAGTGCACTGTCAGAGCACCCAGGAAAATCCAGCTTGGATTGGCACCTTGGGAGAAGGGCCAAGTAGCCAAGGGACAAAGGAAACAGGGCCTGTTTCAAGGAATTCATAAGTCAGGAGCGAAGCAAGATGTAAAAGGAACAGGGGAGAGCACGAGGAGGGAAGAGCTGAGCCAGGTTGGCTGTTTGCTTCCCAAGCTCCTCACGAGCAGTTCCATGGTTGGGGATCACAGCCGGGGCATTTCCAGGGATCAAGGTGAACTCACAGCCCCAAACAGGGATCAGAGAAAATTCCAATGGCTACAAGGACAAAGGTGGCACAAAACCAACAGCAGTGCGAAACGACGGGCAAAACTCAAACCTCCTACAGGAGCAGTTTAATAGTTCCGTGAAACAGGAACAAAACAAATTCTGATGAGTTCCCCAACCCAGCCCAGAATGAATCCTGAAATGAAACCCATTAATTCCCTGAAATAATTCCTGTCTCTCTCTGGTCTGTGGCCTCTACAGTCCAATCCCACCCTCTCTGGCCTTCTGTTAATTTTTTTTCCCCTCCCTAATGGAAAGGAAAATCCCTGGTGCTGGGGGGCTGCTGCCCCTCTGCTTCCCTGGCTGAGCTCAGGGCTCGTTATCGTGCCCAGGCAGCCCCTGCGCTGTCTCCTGCAATTGTTCCTGCTCAAGCCACTTTTTTCTTTTTTTTCTTTTGGAAGGGTGGTGGTGGTGTTTTGTAATTTATAGCAAAATAAGAAATGATTCCTTATAACAGAAACCATCCTGTTGTTGCCGAGTCCTTATTTAGCTGTGCTTGAAGGGCTGAGGAAAAGCCGTTCCGTCGCCGTCGAACCACGCAGCTTCTTCTTCTTCCTAACACCTCCCACAGGCCACATATCAACCCTGTGCTTCCTACAAATGATAAGCAGCATTCATTTCGATCATTCACGGTTGTTTTGGGGGTTGGTAGGTGATAGGCTTCTCTCTCAGTCTGTCACCTCCTCCCCAGACTGTCTGCGGCTCCCCCGTGCCAGCCCTGCCAGCGGAACCGGAGGGTTTCCTGCTCAGGGGACGGCACAAACACCAAGCTGGGCTGTTCCAAGGCCTCCCCAGCACAGTCCCAGCCCCCAGGGATTACAGGCAGGTCCCTGCCCGACTCCTTAGAGATCCAGCTCCGTGTCTGGAAGCCGCAGCCACGCCAGGCAGGTCAGCAGGGATTGGGAGCACCCTCTGCCCCAGCACCGCAGAGCCTCACCTGGCTTTTTAACACCTCAAAAATTCGCCCTGAAATTTCATTTCCAGGCTTGCAGAGGATTCCCTTTGCCACTCCAAGCCCTCCCAGAAACAGATGAGATTACAGCCATGCTCCACCAGCACCAGGTGCCCTCTCCCTGCTCCCTCCCAGGATGAAGCTGATGTTTCACTTGGCTTTTCTCCTACTTTACTGGGGAAAATCCCAGTTTGGGCCTCACTTCTTTTGGACAATCCTGGGATCTGGCATCCCGCAGGAGGGGCTGATCTGGCTGTGTCAGAGCACAGAGCACCCCAGTGTTCCCTGTGGGAGTCCTGGACCTTGGGAACAAACCTGGGGAACAAACCTGGGGAACACTGTCCCTGTTCCTGCCCACATGCCCCAGCTGAACATTCCCGCTCTTCCCAACTGCTTTGATCTGACCACTGTTACCCAAAAAAACACCATTTCTTGAAGGTCCCAGCCTCAGGCTATATCAGGATCACAGAACTGTGGTTTATCTGCTTCCATATCCCATAAAAGTGTGGATTTCAGTGTCCATCCTCCAGGAGAAGAGCTTTAGGCACCTCAGCGGGACCAGCACCACCCAGTGCAGCCAATCCCTGCCTGTGGACGCGTGGGATCCATTCCCTCTCACCCCAATCCTCTCAGAAATCTGCCCAGCAGAAGTTCCCAGAGTGGTTCATGTGTTTTTAAAATACTTCCCAGTCCATGAGTAGCCACGCTCAGAGAAAATTGTATTTTCAGGATTTAAAAGCAGCTTCTCTGAGAGTTTTCCAGCTTATAACCCCCTCCAAGGATGTTTTAAACATTCCAGTAAATAAGGGACTAAAGAAGAACTCTTGATTAAACAGAAGAAAACCTGAACTGTTTTAAATCCACAAAACATGAATATTTTTAAAATCATTGAAAGTGCATTAATGGGCTTGGTGGTCTGTTAATGATTTCACTTTTACGCCGTTTTCTTAGGACCACATGTTTGTTTTCCACAGATATCTGAGTGCCAAGGAAACCTAAAAAACTGCTCAGGAGGTACTTTGTGTTCACTTCTGCCTACGAGGGACGAGCACTCGAACAAGTTTGGAGTGTTTGCAGCCTCTTCAGCGTTTCAAAACCACCTCGGAGTCCTCAGCACTGCACGGGAGGAGGTTCTTGGCCTGAAATCTGATGGGGTTTGATTTATTTTTAAGGACATTTCAGACGTGAACGCTGCCCTGGTGGAAGCCTCTGCTGCCTGTTGCACCCAACAAAACATTTTGTGCCAAAATACAAAATCTCTCCCTCCACAAATACCCGGGCAACGCTTTATTCCGGGGGCTCCTTCCCACGTGTGCAGCGTTTGCTCCCTCCCAGCTGAGTGTCCTAAGCCACGGAGCAACCCATGAATCTCACAGGATTCTTGTAATGGCTTTTAAACCCCACATTGTGGGCTGTTTATGGCGCAGTTGCATTTGCTTTAGAGATTTGTTTTAATGCTGTTGGTGTTATTTAGAGAGATATTAAATTCAAACAGCTTTATGGTTGCTAATAAACATCTATTACCATTACAGACATTCTGATATAAAAGCCTCATACAGGTGCTTTCTCTCAACTATGCAGATTTGATTGATTAGGCCACGGTAGTTTATTTTACACTTCAGTGGTCACTAAATCTATCATTAAGATTAAAAATTGCATTTTGTGCAGCCTGGGAATAACTACACATTTAAGCTGTAAAATAAAAGTCACTTTACCAAAATTCAGGGGAAAGGGGAGGAGGGTGGGGAGAAACACAACACAGAGCAGGTTTAAAGATAAACAGTTTTGCAACACCTTGTTCAGTTCTTCAGAAGATGAATTTCATAGAATCATGCACTGGTTTGGGTTAGAAAGCACCTTAAAGATCATTTTGTTCCACCCCCTGCCATGGGCGGGGACACTTTCCCCTATTCCAGTTTGCTCCAAGCCCTGTCCAACCTGGCCTTGGGCACTGCCAGGGATCCAGGGGCAGCCACAGCTTCTCTGGGAACCCTGTGCCAGGGCCTCCCCACCCTCACAGGGAAGGATTTTTTCCATATTTCCATATATCCACCCTGAACTTCCCCTCTGTGAGTGTGAATCCATCCCCCCTTGTCCTGTCATTCCAGGCCCTCATAAAAACTCCATCTCCATCTTTTTTGTCGGCTCCTTCAGGAACTGGGAGGCCACATTTAGGTGACCCTGAACCTTTTCTTGTCCATGCTGAGCATTCCCAGCTCCCTCAGCCCTTCCCTGTGGGAGATGCTCTCCAGCTTCCCCACAAACACAGACTCTGCAGAGTCCTGGGCTGCAAAGCTGTGATGAAGATGATTCTGCTCCATCTGTATTTGGGACAGCATCAATCCCCATCCTCACGGGGCACAGTAAAACCCACCAGCATTCCCTGTGGGGCACATCCCCTGCCAGCATTCCCTGTGGGGCACATCCCCATCCCCTCAGGGTGCATCCTCTGCCAGAATTCCTTGTGGAGCACATCCCCATCCCCTCGGGGCACATCCCCTGCCAGCATTCCCTGTGGAGCACATCCCCATCCCCTCGAGGCACAGTAAAACCCACCAGCATTCCCTATGGGGGCATATTCCCATCCCCTCAGGGCGCATCCTCTGCCAGAATTCCTTGTGGAGCACATCCCCATTCCCTTGAGGAACAGTAAAACTCACCAGCATTCCCTGTGGAGCACATCCCCATCCCCTCGGGGTGAATCCTCTGTCAGCATCCCCCGTGGAGCACATCCCCATCCCCTCGGGGCACATCCCCTGCCAGCATTCCCTGTGGAGCACATCCCCATCCCCTCGGGGCACATCCCCTGCCAGCATTCCCTGTGGAGCACATCCCCATCCCCTCGGGGCACAGTAAAACCCACCAGCATTCCCTGTGGAGCAGATTCCCATCCCCTCGGGGCACATCCCCTGCCAGCATTCCCTGTGGAGCAGATCCCCATCCCCTCGGGGCACATCCCCTGCCAGCATTCCCTGTGGAGCACTCCCATGGCATTCCCACCAGGAGCAGCCGCCGGAGCCGCGCTCCGAGGAGGGACTTGGCCGACTCCAGGCGTGACATTTGCACTCCCAATCGCGCCTGCAGCGCGGTCTCATTTGTTACTGTCTCCTGCATGAGCTGCAGCACGGTGCCCACCAGCGCCGGGTCCATCCCCCCGTAGCTCCCTGGAAGCCCAGGCTGCCGAGCCGTGCTCCGACAGTGACCACCTGGGAGCAGCTTGATAAATGGCCGGTTTATAATGCTGTCATGCCAGCTTTGTCCTGGGGGAAATGTGTGTCTCTCTCAAAACAGCTTATTACCAACCTGTGGCTGGGGCCATGATCAATCACGCTGATCAGATATGGCAAACATGGTAACTGATATAAAGAAGATTTCTCGCTACACGGTTTGAGGTTAACGTGACAAATGATGGAGTGAGAAAGAATAACTTAGAGGGAAAAGCCAACCCATTAAAGGCTGAACTTAGAAGTGGTTTTGGGAAGCTGAGTTAACAGCACGTCCTTGTGACATGAACTCCCTGCTCATTGAGGTAACCCTGAATACATTCCCTCGCAAATTCCTTGTATAATCCAGAAGGAATGAATTTTTAAACGTGTAGTCTCATTGTAAAGGGAAATTGAACCCCCCTACACCCATCTTCAGTACTCAGATGTGATGGGTTACGGTGCCAGAAATGCAAGATTCCAGCTGAAAAGCCCAGGGCAGAGATACATGCACATCTTGCCAAAATCCCCAAATATTTTGAGGGACTCTGTTGTCAGCCAGAGCAGACCTATCTGAGAATGATGCTCTTCCTAGAATTCAATCCATTTGCCTTCAATATTATTTTTTTTTGCCTTCAAAATCATGGAGGAAGAACAGTGGAACCCTGGGCGTGCATAACCACCTGAGACAATTTCCTAAAACGTACCCATAAAACACACCCTGTAAAACAAGACCCAAGGACGTCTTCATTTGGTCCCTTTTACACTCCCAGGATTTCTCTGAATTCTCTGAGCATTAAAGCTCTTTAATTTCCCTGCTCACACAGTTCTGAGCCCAAATCTGGGAGAACTGGATGCCAAATCTGTCCCGTTATCCTTTTGGTCTGGAGCGGGGAGCATCCCTGCAGGATCAGCACACGGAGCTGTGGCTCTTGGAGACCCTCTGGCAAACATCTGATATTATTCACTTGACTGAGTTTGTGAAAACAAAGCCTTATTTGCTGGCAAAATTAATGAGAAAAGAGTCTTCAACGAGACAATAATTTATGGCTTCTGCCCGACAGGGAAACTTGTCCGACTCAATTCCTCACAGGAAAAGCAGATATTTTGGGGGGAAAGTGTGGATTTCTCTCTAGAAACATTGTCTGTCATTTCAAAATCGGGTTCTTAGCTGGGTATTTTTTGTTTTATGAAACCCTTCCAGAATTGATGAAGGCTGGAATAAATGGCCCTTTGTTCCCCTTCCCGTACCAGTGCATTTAATGACGGTGAAATAAAATTCTGCTGCGTGGCTGCCCGCCAGAGATCCTATGATACAACCAACTCACCACATATTTCAAATTTTGTGCTACACCGAAAATCGAGACGCATTCAGATGGGTTTGGGGCTGCACACATCCAGCATTATCTCCCGTTAGGGCACGGAAAAGTGAGAGCCGCGAATCGTATCCTTCTCCCCGAGACTCCCATCTCTAATCCGGCCACAAACACCAACTCTCCGCCTTTCAAACGCAGCAAACTGCCACCAGAAAAGCCAGAAATGCGTCAGACAATAAAAAGAGGGATAATGGCCACCAAACTCCACTCTTCTCCCCCCTCTTTTTTTTTTTTTGAACAGATAGGTTTTAGACTC